>JBBPBX010011222.1:43449-56369 GCA_038048925.1 Garcialebias charrua | reverse complement strand
AAATATATTAAGGAAATTAGGTCAATGTGTCCTCCAGTAGTCTAAGCCTGTAGCAGCATAACAAGCCAACCCTAACTACTGTATAGGATTTATCATAAGGGAAAGTCTTAAAGTGTCTGTGACATAATCTTCCATCTTTTCATGAAATGATAGAAGATATATATCTTGTTTCATTTAGCTATGTTCGTTTTTGCAAACAAAATGATAAATTAATGAAAATTCCTTTCAAACTGAGATTAAAATTAAAATCAGTGTTTCTTCTTGGAATATCCGACTACACGCAAATGCACCATCTGTGACGTAGGAGGATGAACGTCTTTAGAACGCCCCTATTAAATATTCATGGCTGACAATAAATAAAACAACGAAATTACCCAGTAGCAATTTAAGTTAAGATTTGAGCAATTTGTCTTCAGTTTGGGAAGCAGGAAGTTAGATGAGCAGAAACAGCAGGTTCTAATTTAGGTCCGCACCCGTATTTTTTGTTTGTCTTACCTGTTCAGGAAGCGAGTGCGCTCCGAGAGCGGGGGCAGCTTTATTTATTCCGTACTTGACGAAGTATTTCATCTTTTGGGAAAGTGAAAAGGCTCACTTGTTCACTGATGATATTAGAACACCCAAATGCGACACAACGTAACGGCATTATACAAAAAAAAGGCGATCTGGCAGAGAATTGATGCGTTATCATGGCACACGCAGACTCGAGGTTCATCCTCCTACGTCACAGATGGTGCATTCGCGTGTAGTCGGATATTCCAAGAAGAAACACTGATTTTAATTTTAATCTCAGTTTGAAAGGAATTTTCATTAATTTATCATTTTGTTTGCAAAAACGAACATAGTTGAATGATACAAGATATATATCTTCTATCATTTCATGAAAAGAAGGAAGATGATGTCACAGACACTTTAAGCCCAGTCTTAAAACTGGACAATGTGTCAGCCTCGCAGACAGAAACTGGAAGTTGGTTCCACAAGAGTATCTATATCCTACTAACTCCAGTTTAGACTCTGGCAGCAGCATTTTGGATCAAGTGAAGACATTTTAAAGAAGTATTTGGACACCCAGATAACAAACCATTGATAGTCCAGTCTAGACGTGACAAATGCATGAACCAGATTTTCTGCATCATTTTTAGATAATATGTTTATAATTTTAGTGAGATTACACAGGTGGAAGAAGATGGTTCTAGTAATGTTTTTAATGTGGGGGATAAAAGACATGTCCTGATTAAAAATAACACCAAGATTTTTAACATTGAGCATGCATCAGAGTATTAGAGCTGGAGGCAGATTAATGCCATCCAAGGAGGGTGAAAGACTGAAATATTTATTCCTAAAGTGCTCAGGTCCAAAAACTATTATATACTGTATAGTATGTATATAATACACTGTATTATGTTATATCATTATTGTTTAATGTATATCTTAGATCCTTGTATACTGTTTCGTTTTATACTTTATATATTTGCTATTTTTGTGTGTAACTGGGACCTTGAGTACCGGTACACAATTTTGTTCTACCTCATGTACCACATGTGATGTAAAAGACAATAAAGAAACTTGAACCTTCGTGTGTTCTATGTGTTCATTTACAATCTCTATGTTCAAATTCGTCCCAAATTAAATCACATTTTCATCTTTTCGCCTTGACTGGAGGCTCATTAATGGTTTGGTTGAATCTCTTTTATTGCTCCTCAGTCGTTTTTGTTTTTGAACTTTTTGCTTCTCAAGCTGAAAATTTCATATTCATTAATTTTTTTTGTACTTTTCTGCTTTAAATTTCCTCAGTGAATGTTCTTTTGTCTTTTAATTAGTTCAGTGCTTTTAAAAGAATGCATAATGTATTTGAACTATAAAACTGTTCACACTAACATTAGGTAATTCAACATGAAATATTAACCTGTTTCTTTAAGTAAACTATTAGAACAACATTTCATTTAAAAGTAAACACATGAATACCGGTAACTGTGCTGTAAATTGTAAAGTTGGTACCATTTTGTAAAAATGCTGTTTTGGTCAGTAGTTATACTGTCATAAAAAGATGATGAACATGAAATAGCCAGGCGTTTGTCTGTTAGTAAAATATCTCATAAACTCTTCTTCTTCTTTCAGCTTTTCCCTCTTCAGGGGTCGCCACAGTGAGTCATCTTCCTCCACCTCACTCTGTCCTCTGCATCCTCTGTCCTCACTCCAACTACCTTCATGTCCTCTCTAACTGCATCCATATATCTCCTCTTTGGTCTCCCTCTTTGTCTTTTTCCTGGCAGCTGCATTTCTAACATCCTTCTACCAATATACCCACTGTCCCTCCTCTGGACATGTCCAAACCATCTCAGTCTGGCCTCCCTAACTTTATCTCCCAGTTGTTCAACATGTGCTGTACCTCTGATGATCTCATTCCTGATCTTATCCATCCTTGTCACTCCTAAGGAGAACCTCAGCATCTTCATTTCTGCCACTTCCAGTTCTTTCTCCTGTCTTTTTGTCAATGACACTGTCTCCAGACCATACAACATAGCTGGTCTCACCACTGTCTTGTAAACTTTTCCTTTGACCTTTGCTGACACCTTTTTGTCACAAATCACTCCTGAAACTTTTCTCCATCCACTCCATCCTGCCTGGACTCTCTTCTTCACCTCTTTACCACATTCCCCATTTTCCTGGACAGTGGACCCCAAGTACTTGAAGTCCTGCACCTTTGTGACCTCTGCTCCTTGTAGCCTCACTGTTCCACTGGCCTCCCTCTCATTCACACACATGTACTCTGTCTTACTACGGCTGACTTTCATTCCTCTTCTTTCAAGTGAATACCTCCACCTCTCCAAGTTCTCTTCCACCTGTTCCCTGTTCTCACCACAGATCACAATGTCATCTGCAAACATCATAGTCCATGGGGATTCCTGCCTGACCTCATCTGTTAGTCGGTCCATCACCAGAGCAAACAAGAAGGGGCTCAGAGCCGATCCTTGATGCAATCCCACCTCCACCTTGAAGCTATCTGTCACTCCTACAGCACATCTCACCACTGTCCTGCTGTCTTCATACATGTCCTGTACCAGTCTAACATACTTTTCTGCTACTCCAGATTTCCTCATGCAATACCACACCTCCTCCCTCGGCACCCTGTCATATGCTTTTTCTAAATCCACAAAGACGCACTGGAGTTCTTTCTGACCCTCTCTGTACTTCTCCATCAGCATTCTCAAAGCAAAGATGGCATCTGTGGTGCTCTTTCTTGGCATGAAACCATACTGTTGCTCACAGATAGTCACCTCTTGTCTAAGTCTTGCTTTCACGACTCTCTCCCAGATCTTCATCGTGTGGCTCATCAAATTAATTCCTCTGTAGTTGCTACAACTCTGTACATCACCCTTGTTCTTAAAAATGGGCACCAGCACACTTCTTCTCCATTCCACAGGCATTTTCTCACCCTCAAATATGTCATTGAATATTTGAGTCAAAAACCTCACTGCCATCTCTCCAAGACATTTCCAAACCTCCACTGGTATGTCATAAGTTCCTACTGTCTTCCCCTTTTTCATTATTTTCAGAGCTTTCCGGACTTCACCCTCACTAATCTTCCCCACTTCCTGGTTCACAGTTTCTATGACCTATACTCTTCTTTCTCTTTCATTATCTTCATTCATTAGCTCCTCAAAGTACTCCTTCCATCTTCCTGTCACACTCTCCTCACATGTTAGAACATTACCATTCCTATCTTTAATAAGCCTAACCTGCTGCACATCCTTTCCAGCCTGATCTCTCTGTCTTGCTAGTCAGTACAAGTCCTTCTCGCCCTATTTAATGTCCAATCTCCCATACAACTCATTGTATGCCCTCTGCTTTACCTTGGCTACTTCCCTCTTTGCTCTATGTCCCATCTCCTTATATTCCTGTCTCCTCTCCTCAGTCCTCTCACTGTCATATTTCTTCTTGGCTAACCTTTCTTTGAACGAAGTCCTACACTTCACTATTCCACCACCAGGTTTCCTTATCATCCATTCTTTGTCCAGATGACACACAAAGTACCTTCCTACCTGTCTCTCTAATTGCTGTTGCTGTAGTAGTCCAGTCATTTGGAAGCTCTTTCTTACCACCCAGAGCCTTTAACAGCTCGTCTCTGAATTTCTCACAACATTCTTCCTTCTTCAGCTTCCACCATTTGGTCTTCTTCTCTGGTTTTACTCTTTTATATCTTCTTCACAACAACAGTCATTCTACACACAACCATCCGATGCTGTCTGGCCATGCTCTCCCCTGCTACAACCTTACAGTCTCCAATCTCCCTCAGGTTTCCTCTTCTACACAGAATGTAGTCGACCTGCGTACTCCTTCCTCCACTCTTATAGGTCACTCTATGTTCCTGCCGCTTTTGGAAATAGGTAGTGACTATAGTCATTTCCATTCTCTTGGCAAAATCCACCTCCTTCCTGGTTTCTTTCCTTGACATCAAACCTACCCATCACTTCCTCATCCCCTCTGTTTCCTTCACCAACATGTCCATTCAGGTCTGCTCCAATCACCACTCTTTCCTCCCTGGGAATACTCTCTATCACTTCATCCAGATCTTTCTCCTCCCCATCACATCCAACCTGTGGAGCATAACCACTGACGATGTTTAGCATCAGACCTTCTACTTCTACCTTCAGACACATCACCCTATCTGACACTCTCTTCACCTCTACTACATTCTTTGCCAACTCCTCCTTCAGGACCACCCCTACTCCATTTCTCTTTCTATCCACACCATGGTAAAACAGTTTGAACCCTGCTCCAATGCTGCGAGCCTTGCTGCCCTTCCACTTGGTCTCTTGGACACATAAAACATCTACCTTTCTTCTCTGCATCATGTCAGCCAGCTCTCTACCTTTGCCTGTCATTGTCCTCACATTTAGAGTTGCAACCCTCAGTCCTACATTCTTCACTTTCCTCTTCTCCCTCTGTCTCCTGACACGTTTCCCTCCTCGGGGTCTTCGACTATCTCATAAACTGCTGGACAGATTTTAATGAAAATGTCACAAATGAACCATTAGACAAACGTCTACGGCTGATTCGGGTTTTGAGCCAACCTAATTCTATGGTTTGGGCTTTATCCTGATGCATGCTCAAGAATCCAGGTTAAAAAAATCTAACAATGTTGAATCAGGTCCTCTGGACGAATTCAAAAATAATAAACAATAAAAATAAATAAATAAACTTTTTTTTCCTTTTATTCCACCCAGAGGACCTGAATTAACTTTGCTATGTTCAGGCTTTAGCTCAACCAGTGTTATAAATATTGAGCCGTGGTGATGGTTGAGAAGCTAAAGTTAGAGCATGCGGTTCCCAACCCTGGTCCTGGAGGAACACCATCCTGCATGCTTTAATTGTTTCCTGCTCCAACACACCTGATTCAGTGATTTAATTACTTCAAGTTCTGCAGAAGCCTGTAAATCATAACAGGAAAACAACAAAAAGGTGTTCCTCAAGGACCAGGGTTGGGAACCACTGAGTTAGAGCATGAAGTGTTAAAGCTGCTATATGTAACTTTTCTAACAATATATTTTTAACATATTTCTTCACTCTGTCACTAGATTGATGTTAGAGAGGTAATCTCTGAAAAAAACTAAAAAAAAATATTGTCCCCTTGCTTCTCCAGGTGGTAAATAAGCATTTCTAAAAAGAAAAAGTGACCCGCCATTTTCCAGCCAATAAAAACAAAGTTTGTAACCAGCCAATAAAAACCGAGCTTGAATTCGAATCAGCCAATAAAAACAGAGCTTGAATTTGAATTTTAACAGACCACAAGGGGGCAGTGCCATATATGGCTCTGAGGGGGAGGGATCAGAATGCTTTGCTTGTTGAAATTTTTTCTAAGTGCTGATGTTCTACAGAAACTGCAGACTCCACCTTTAAAGGGGACCACAGATGCAAAATTCACTTTTTAATGTTTTTTTTACTCAACTTTGGGTATTTACTTCATAAAAAAACAGTCCTTGTGCCAAAAAAATGCACCCAGTGGTTTATTTACTCTAAGTAGATTTATTTATTTTTGATAAATACACCAGGATTCACACTTCCTGCAGTTATTGACGTCACAGGCCGTAGCCAATCACCTCAAACCTGAGTCCAGCCCCTCACCTAGCAACCCCTGGTTAGGCTCAACCCACTTCTGTATTAAACACATGACTGTTGTTTTTCATGATTTCATCTCATCTTTTGTTTATATGTTCTTAATTTCATGTGTACAGCACTTTGTTGCAGCTGTGGTTTTTTTAAATGGCTTTATAAATAAAGTATAATTGTTATTTTTATATTTTAGTTCAATTTTTAGTGTATTTGCGATCGCTCCCAACGCGCAGCCGTCAAAAATTAAACGAGCGGACCCCCGGCGTAGGGACCAGCGGCAACGGGACCCTCTTCTGGCGGATGGAGCGGAGCTTCAATTGTACAGCCTCGCTGCTGCCCTCGCAGCAGCCTCGCAGCAGCGAGGACCTTCTCCTTACTGATTAATTTACGGGAGACACTTGGTGAACTTTGTTGTCTTGACTGGAACAGCGATAACTCCCAAAATCTCCGCGTGCAACGAGCGGAGCTGGCGAACACCGGAAGAGGAACAAGCTAACATTAGCTTCGGATTCGGGTGGTCTCATGCTAAAAGGAGCAGCTAATTGCGGCGCGCTCAGACGGGTTTCGGTAAGTTATCTTAAGCTAACACTAACAGTAAGTCAAATGAGTAATAAAAAAAGAGCTAATTTTAAAACAACAACACATTACAGATACTGGCTGTTACAGAGGGCGTAAACAGATCGTTGAAGGGCGTGGACTTCAAGAAACCGGTCGTTCAAAACGAAAGTTAAAAATGGCAGAATTAAAAAGGGTATAATTAATTATCTAAGAATTATTTTGTGTATTAAAATGAATTAATATTGTCAAGATAGCACACAGACATAACATAAAATTTTTAAATACCTATATGTGGTCTCCTTTAAAAGCAACTCATGAACCAGTTCAACTCTCAGAAACATTTATTAGATGTGCTTCTGCAACTGCAGAAAAACTGTAGCTCAGTTAATTTTAGGCATGCGGAGCTTGGTTTCTGTGTGGTAGTAGCTGAGAGTCATCCTGAGCACAAACTGAGCTCTAACTGCATCTTTGCTCAGAATACATGGCGTAGCAGTGAGTGTTATGCATTTTATTTTGTAACTGAATGCAAATTTTACTATAAATGTCTTCAATAATGAGAGTTGAGCAGGTGTGTGTGTGTGTCCTTGTTTATGCTACGTTGTAAGGCCCAGTTTTCTGAGTTTTACCAAATTGTGAGGCCCAACTGGTTCTTATGGGGCCCAAAGCCCGGGCCCCATAAGAAGAAGTCCCGTTGGTGGGTTAGGGGTTAGGTTTAGGACTAAGGTGTGAATTGAGGATGTGTTAAGGTTAGGTTTAGGTATGCATTGGTAATGGTTAGGTTTAGGGTAAAGGTCAGGGTTAGGCTATAGAAATGAATGAAAAATGAATGGAAGTCAATGCAATGGCCCCACAAAGATAGTAAAACAAACCTGTGTGTGTGTGTGTGTGTCTGTATATGTGTGTTAACGTCCCCACATGTGACCATCTGGAAAATGTGTCTCGTGGGAGAACAAAAACAGGTGTGTGTGTGTGTGTGTGTGTGTGAATACTGTTTAGGTAACATATATAAATATATAAAGTGTAATGTTATGGTTAAGTGAGGACAATGTGGTTTATTGAATGAATAATAGCACAAGTTGTTAATGTTGTGCAGATCTAATAACACAAACCCATCCTTGCAGTTTCCCGCTCCTGTTGAAAGAGCTGTTTTGTGCGTGAGATGTAGTTTTAAACACACCAGACGCTTCCTGTTCCTTCCGAGCAGGAAGGTGAATGTTGTCGAGGCAGAGGAAGCTGCTGCTCTGTGGGACATACTTACATTTTGTGGAGAGAACTCCTCTTGGTCACCGGTGCTCCACTATGAAGCTCATAGTTTTCCCATCAAAGGAGGGGGGAGCGATGATTTTTGGACCCTGCTGCGTTGTGATGCTGATGAGTGACTTTCTGCCGCAGCTCGCTCCGCCTCCTCTGCTGGTCATGTGTCCCAAACTGGCAGGCAGGTGAAGCGGACCCCCCAGAGGAGCTACATCCGTTGCGCTGTAATAGGCCTTCTCTGGTGCGTGGCTCGTCAGCTTCACGTTGTCCCCAGCTGTTACGTCCTCCAGGCGGCAGGGGGACTGTGGCATCACTGCCTGTGCTGCTAAGGTGGGCGAGGGGATGAACCCGGGGTAGATCATGTAGGTGGGGGTGTATGCTCCCGGGCTGAGAGCCAGAGGGGACAGAGGGAGGGGCACATGTGTGATGGGGGTCACAGGTGATTGAGGCATGGGTACATCCACATAGCGGCCCGTCTCTGGGTCAAACAGTCTCTTGGTGGTGGCCTGAATGGGAGTGTCCACCAAGTAATAATGTCCAGTTGAGGGGTCCAAGAGCATCTTGCGCTGGATTTGTGGGACTATGTCCCCTGTAGACGGGGTGGGGGACGCATTGGGGACAGACGGGGAGAAGTACACCACCTGCTGTTTGTGAGGACTTGTTGCTCCTGTTGGATGGCGATGGTAGATGGTAGCAGCGGGGTACTCGGCCTGCTCACTGGGAACCAGCAGCTTGGGTTCATTTGAAGCCCTCAGTCCTGGTATCGTCAGGTAGTTCTCAGAGTCTGAGCAGACCTGTGCAACTTTACTGCTACTGCTAGTCTGGGTCTTTTCTGGCTCTGCTTTTACTGAGAGTGAAGCTGCAGAGACCGTGGAGCTCAGAGGATCTCTGTCTGGCTTCACGCCTCCATGACGTCTGTCGTCACTGCAGTGAAGGAAGCTCTTGTTGGTGAAACTCGGGGGAGGTTGTGTTTTAAACGTGTCTCTGTCATACGGGACATGGATGATATTCGGGATGCTTTTCTCTTCGTGAGTCTTTCCTGTTTCTGTGGACTGAGGACTCGCCTGCTTGTTCCTGGAGGGAAGCGACAGCACATCTGCGACCGGGCGAGAACCTTGGCTTTTACGCCTCCACTCATTCCTGTCGAAAACGTATAGCTGCTCCATGGTTTTCACGGCGGCCTTGATTTTCTCCAGTGCCTCCTGTTTCGGGGCGGTGGTATCACCGCTCCTCCTGTCCAGCCTCTGTTTCCCTGGTTTGACCTCTCGATGTGTTTGCAGCTCGGCCTGATCTGAGTTTGCCTGCTTTGTCCTGCTGGAGACACGAAGCAAATGCGTGTTTTCACTTTGAGACAGCTCCGACGGGGCGTCCACCTCTGAAGCTTTCGTTTTCACAGAGTTGCATCTAATCACCATGGGAGGCACCGGCTCCACTTTGGCTTTCTCCTCAAGTTTCCCCGGAGCTGTGCAGTTTTTACTCCCACTCCTATCCAGAGAAACGAAACGATACGAGCTTTTGACTAACTTCCGCACGTCCCTGACGTGGTAGATGGGTGCTTGCAACCTGCACCTGGTGTCCCTGATGTCTCTCACAGAGAAGTTTGGGACCTTCTCCGCCGCAGACACAACAGGACATTTGCTGTCCTCTGCTGCCCTGAACTTGTGGACGTCATAACTTATTTTAGGGGTCAAGAGATTTGCGATATTCAGCGTGCAGCCCCTGTTTTCGTTTGTCAGGCGGATTTTGATCTCGGGGGGTTTCCCTCCCTTCTCGGGCCCTTCCTCCACTTTCATTGTGTCTTTTCCAGGTGCAGCTGCGTCATGCGTTGTGTCCGTACAGTTCCTGTCCGTGGACGACAGCAGCTGGCAGCTGGGAACAAAGAGGAGTTTTGTCAGTACGCTGCTGCTGTCTGAGCCTTTGGAGAATTCAGGCTCAGCTTCTGGTGGATCCAGTGCACCCCCCGGGACAGTCTCCGGGTCTTTTGTCTCCTCAGTGCAGGAGCTGGACCTGCCTCCTTCTGGGTTCTGATCATCAGCTGATCCAGAGGTTTGCCTCTGCAGGCCTGCACTCAGACTCTTCTCCTGATCTTTCGTGTAGGGACAGGGCGACCCGGATGGGTGGGAGTCGCCGATTTCCCCCCTTTCCATTTTGCGCTCATGCTCGAACTGCATCTTTTTGGAGATGACGTTTTTCAACAGGCTGGAAGCAAAGACCGCCCTCTTGTGCGTGTCGCCCGCGCCGTCCGACGTGGCCTGGTCCGGTCTCACGTTCTGGGCACATTTGGCTCCTGTGCAGCGGAAGCTGAGCGTGACCCCGCGCTGCTCTCTCATTTGGACCTTTGGACCTGAAGGTGCTGCTTGCCTCGAGCTGAGTCTCCTGGAAGCTCTGCTCGGTGCATCTCTGCCTCCTCCAGCTGCGGCTCTGCTCATCTCCAGCTCTCTGCCGTAGCTCCAGTCCACATAGGCAGACCACTTGTTGAGTCCACAGTCTGGAGCCGAGGACTCGCTGGAGGTGCTCAGGTTAATGGCGTCAAAGTACGGACAGGCCAGGCTCCTGAAGGACCTGGCAGTGAGGTTCCGCACCTCCTTGTCAGCATCATCCAGCTCGCTGAAGGAGCTGGAGGCCCCGCTGGAATACTCATTGATGTCTCTCCTCCTCAGTTTGGAGGCACGGTGCTGCCGGCCCGGAGCTGGGATGAAATATGGAGCCCGGTCCACCAGGGCCCCCCCTCTGGGGCCAGAGGTCACCAAGTGGCTGCTGTCTGTGAGCTGGTGCGTGTGCCAACAGGTGCCCCGGGCCTCGGTCTGGATGGACAGGTGGACTTTCTCTTCCGGGTTCTGGTTCCTGCACAGGCTCTCATCCGAGCTGCACAGATCGCTGTCCTCCTGCTCCGTGCTGACAGCCGCGCTGCCAAGATTAGCCCGCACCTCCTCGGGGGTCGGGGTGCCCCCCTCCTCCTCTTCCTCCCCCTCCTGCCCCCCTCTGGGGCCGCCGCTGTCAAAAGACGCGTAATCCACAAAGGAGTAGACCAGGTTCTCGTCCTCGAAGTCCCAGCGTGCACCGCGGCCCAGCTCGTAGTCCACGTCGTGGTCGAGCTCCGTGAGCTGGATCTCGTGCGTGGTGATGTAGTGGGACTCGTCCTCTGCCGCGTCCCAGCGCGCGCACACCGTGGTGGTGGTTCCATCGTCGGACGCCGCCTCGCTGTTCAAGCACATGTCCGTGTATCGGAGCTCGTCGCCCGAGTCCTGCTCGGCCCGCGTCTCCGAGTCCGGGTCGGGGAGGACGGTGTCCTCCTTGTCCTCGTGTGAGGCGGGGCTTCTGTCACCTGTCCTCGAAGGGACGGACAGCTGGTCTCTGTCCCCGGTGAAAGTCAGCCCGTCCGGCTTCAGGTCCAGGTCCACATAGTTGGACTCGGAGTCCCTGGTCTCCGGTTCCAGGTCCTTGTGTTTGAGCAGCGCCCCGTGCAGCCCGGCGTCAGCTCTGAGAGTCTCCATCGAGTCCGACCCGTCCCGTGCTCCTCACACTCTGGACCCACGGCTCTGGAGCGGGGGGCGGCCAGGGTGCGTGTGCGCGTGAAGGGGGAGGGAGGGGGAGTCTTCACTCAGGATCATCATTTGAAAGTTTCTGAACCTTTGGGTCCAGCAGCCAGTTTTAAACGGACCTGCTGCAACTTTAGAGGGTGGACATGGTGGACATGTGTTTGCACTTTTTAAAATTGATAAAGTTTTCTTGTCTGTGCCAGGGACGGATCAGAGAAAACCGAGGGCCAGGGCTCAGGCCTGTGAAGTGGCCCCCCAGGAAGATATTTGATGATGCTGTTAACAACAAATATGAGGAATTCACTTTTATTTAAGGTGCTATATGTAACTTTCTGTAGAGCGCAGCACTTAGAAATATTTTCAACAGGGAAAAGCATTCTGCTCCCTCCCCCTCAGTGCTCTGCTCCCCCGTGCTCTGCTGAACTTGAGATCAGCTCTGCCTCCACTGCATGTCCTCTCGGAGCCCCCCGAGCCGCTGCGATATTCTGTGTTAATAAAACGTTCTAATAAAATAAAATAAAACCATGGAGCGCTGGTCCAGCACACCAGAAGACCAGGAAATCTGCAGAGTCTCGGGCAGCCACGTTGAACCCGAGTTTAATTCGCTCGTGACAAATTAATTTCCTCATTCATTGCAGTCAGCGGAGGGAGCGGTGCAGAGCGGCGGAGGAAGCGATCATTTGACTTTTGAAAAAAAAAAAAAAAAAGTCAATATCAGGGATGAAGAAGGGGAATTTAATACATTTGTGTCACATACAAAACAGTCCTGCATCGCTTTCCAATCCTTTGAACGAGAACGTGCGCGGCGCTGGGACAGGCGGGGGCGTGGGTTGGGGCGTGAGAAGCTCTGTTGAGGACAACTGGAACGCAGCTTTATTGGCTGATTAAAAACTCTATTTTTATTGGCTGGGTAAAAACTCTGTTTTTATTGGCTGGTTAATGGCGGGTCACTGTGGCTTTTTAGAAATGCTTATTTACCACCGGGAGAAACAAGGGGACAATTTTTTCTGTGTTTTTTTCAGAGATTACCTGTCTAACATCAGTCTGTCAGGAGATAGTGGCAGAGTGAAGAAATATGTTAAAAATATATTATTAGAAAAGTTACATAGTGAACCTTTAAGTAAGTAAATAATAAAGTTAAATTATTGAAAATGTTCATGCTTATTTTTTTACTTTTTAACTTTGCAGCCATGTGATGCAGGTGGATTCATTTCAAGAAGGGTACCGGATCAAATCCTGGTGGTCGGGGACCTTTCTGAGTGGAGTTTGCATGTTCTCTCTGTGCATGTCAGTGGTGGAGAAAGTACTCTGTACACTGTACTGTACTTAAGTAAAAGTACAAATAAACAGACAAAAATGTACTCTAGTAAAAGTAGAAGTACCATATTAATGTTTTTATTTAAAGCTGCACTGCCATCATGTTTTAACTATAAATCATTTTGCACTACATATCTATAT
>JBBPBX010011222.1:19127-38238 GCA_038048925.1 Garcialebias charrua | reverse complement strand
ACGCCTTTACGGCCAGGGGGCGTCACCCCGCGTCAGAGGTACCGCCCTTTAGGTACTTAAGCGACTGACGCCCCTCCAACTGTCTCCAAAATTGCACTTCACCGAGCTTTCAGCATTGAAAAGGGCCAGCTATGTTGCACCTCGTTCCCTTCCTTCAGGGAACATGAGTTATGGTGCATAACTTTCAGTTCCCTTTCAGTGTGGTCTCTCGGTGCAACATATTTGCTATGGGAACGTAATTCATTCACGCCCTTGAAATGCTCAGTAAAATGCCTGCCAGTGTGAACGTCTGCCTCTGACCAGTGGGCATCTCAAAGCTACTTTCTATTGTGTATTAGAAAGAACAGCTTGAGTGACATCACACGCAGTAACATCCAAACTGTAGTACTTTGCAAAAGTGTTTAATGAGCTCCAGTTCACAGCAGCGCAAATGTCTGCAACTGGCACGCCCTTGAACAGTGACCACGAAGTGGCCAAGCCCCTAGTTGAGTGAGCGTGC
This sequence comes from Garcialebias charrua, assembly GCA_038048925.1. NCBI lineage: Eukaryota > Metazoa > Chordata > Actinopteri > Cyprinodontiformes > Rivulidae > Garcialebias > Garcialebias charrua. The sequence continues at coordinate 37,739 of JBBPBX010011222.1, read as the reverse complement.
ACTCCAGGGGGCACCTGTTGACCATTGCTACTGTACGCTCTTTTAGTGGCCTCCGTCACCCAATGTGAGAGGCGCTGTCTTGATAGGGCCTTTCCTGTAGCAGGTGGGGCAAAGCAGACGAACAGTTGGTTTGTTTCCCTCCATTCGGCTGTTCTCTGTATGTAAGTGCGTAAAGCTCTCACAGGGCAGAGAGCCTTCAGTCTCTCCTGTTCCTGAGTAAGGACAAGGGCAGGTGGGAAGGAGGAGAGGTCAAAGTCTAGACTCCTATGGTTCAAGGTCAAGACCTTGGGAGTATAAGCGGGATTAGGCCTCAGGGTGACCTTTGACCCGTCAGGGGCGAATATGGTACATAACGGATGTACAGATAGAGCGTGGAGGTCACCCACGCGTTTCGCCGAGCAAAGAGCCAGGAGAAGAGCAGTTTTATAAGATTGAAGATCTATCTTAATCTCGCTCAGAGGCTCGAATGGCGGGTCACAAAGAGCCCCCAAAACCAGGCCAAGATCCCAACCAGGGGTCAAGGTCCTGCTGGGTGGCTTGGTTCGAAGCACACCTTTCATATATCTCATTATGATTGGATGTGCTCCAGGAGTCCTGTGCCCCCAGCCCTTGTGACAAGCAGAGATAGCTGCAAGGAACACTTTAATCGTTGAATAAGAACGACCCTTTTCCAGTAAATCCTGAAGGAAGGTTAAGAGCTGAGCCAGGTCGCAAGCATAAGAAATTATATTTCTTTCTGAGCATCAGGCTTCAAAAATATGCCACTTCTGTGCATATAAAGACTGCGTTGACCCAGCACGGGCATTCTGTATGGTTTTCACCACGTTCTCCGGTAGGCCCGAAGCCATCAGCCTGTCCTTTTCAGCTAACAGGCTGGAACTAGTTCCAGTTCCTGGCCTAAGTGGCTGGACTGCAACTTCCTGTGTGAGCCTTTGAGGGTCAACCAGGTTGGGGAGAGGGCCTCCACGTTGATGTGTTAACAGACTGCACTGATTGAGTTTCGTCGAAGGCAGATGGTCTATTAATTTTATTAGATCGAGTTGGAGCGGGGAACTTATTATTTCCCTCCAAAACAGGATTTATTGGATTGAGGGGCTGCGGTTTTTGTAAATGAACAGACCTCCTAACTCCAATTGGTGTCTCACCCGGTGGGATAATGTTGTGTGAGAGCAAGTCTGATGCAGATTTGTGAGGGAAGTCACGTGCTGCTCGTTCACCGCTTGGGCGTTGCGTGTCCTTCATGAATAATAAAGGGGCAGCTGCAACGTGTGAACGTGGAGATGGTCCTTTGTGACCGGCAGACTTAAGATCATTTGTTGATAAGGAGCCCAGTTTCCTTTCAAAATCAGGAAGAGAAATCTGGTTCGACTCCGATCCGTCTACACACACAGTAACACAATCACAGCTACTGTTGTGATGGTGTGAAAATTGTGGCCGCCTTGGGGCATCCGTCGTGACTCCTCCATCCTTAGAATCTGTTGACGTGCTCTCCTTTGGTGCGAACATGTCACGTGTTCGTCTGGTTAGCGTATTGACCGGTCCCTCGTTCACCATGGAGCGGGGGCTGGAACACGTGTCCTCTCTCACCTGTCTTCGCAAAAGGTGGAGGGTCTGTTCGCAGACGCCTCTGGGTCTGTCCTCTAGAGACAGGTCCTAAGGCACCCTGCTGGGGTTTATTGAATAGACTAACACCCCATGAGCCGTGAGGGAGGGGGATGTGGTCCCCCTCCCTTTATGACGGCTGACAGGCCAGAGAGGCCCGTACTGTTGAAATTATTTGTGTTGGTGTTGTTGTCTCTTTTTTTTTTGATAGTCTATAAAACAGGGATGTACTGTTTTATGAGCTTTATTCGTGCTTATGTGCAACGAACATAGGCTACATGATTTGATGTCACTCACAGCAGGGAGAGCATGGTTTGTGCATGCAACAGAATTATCAGCCATTTGTACTTTGCTACAAATAAAGTCTGAACAAGGTGCGAACATTCCCGTTACCGCGTGGGCGGGAGGTCGTATAAAATGTAAACGTGGGCCTAGTTCATCAGGCACGTTTTTGTCGGGTGTCCTGGCTCGCCGAGGAGCGTGGGGCGAACCTATTTTTGCTCCATGCGTGCTCGGAGCGAAGTTGGCTCGGCGGGGGTCTTTGCCGAGGTTCTTCCTCGTATGCTGGCCGCTTCTGCGGTGGCGCACGCGTCGTCGAGCGGTGCCGAGGCTGTGCAGGTCTGCCTCCAGCAGGCTCCCTGGGGGGGGGGAAACTCCGACGGGGAATGCCCACCCTGAGAGCTTCAGCCTGCCTGCGCCTTTGGTCCAGCTTGGTCCGGATTCGCTCCAAAGTCTGACCAAATAGCCCCTCCGTCTCTATTGAGTGGTGGAGAAAAGGCACCTTTTGTCCCTCCGGTAAATCCGTCAGCGTCATCCATAGGTGGCGGATCGCGATGACCACTTCCGCTATACCTCTTCCCTGAGCTACAACAGCTGTCCCCATCATACGGAGAACAAAGTCTTTTGCTCTGCGGGCTTCATCCAGTAAGTCGGTGTTCTATGAAATATTATTTTATAAATATTTTATGAATTTTTTATTCATAAATGTTTTATGAAATATTATTTATTCAGAATCGAGAGAGATAGGCAAATATACTCTAAAGAGTATCACAGCTCAAGAGACTTCACAGGAAACTATTTTCTGTTTAAAAACAAATGTTCTTTATTTTAACCACAGAAAATCAAATAGCAAGCAAGCAAGAAAACAAACAAACACACTTACATACAATGATTAACACTTAAACAATTATTCTTACCGTTTGATATCAAAGTGAGAGCCGTTTGTCAACCACAGGCAAAGTGGGCATTAAACAATCCAGGCGATTACTCATTCCATTACAGCTAAGCCTGTCTCTTTTTATCCCTTTAGATAAGGATTGTTTGCGAAACAGAGTTTGGCCAGGCTCTTTCCACAAGCAATGCACTATCTTCAGGAACTAGAGTAACAAAGCTCCGGAGATGACTTGATCAATACTGACTATTCTTATGGTGATGAAATATGCACAGTTTAACTTCTTATCTCCCAACTCCCTGGTAGTGACAGACAGGAAAATCACATACACAATGTCTGGATGTTTCAAACTTTTTAAGACTGATCAGAAAACAAACTTATTTATTCATTATTCAGTCGGCAGCAGCTTGCTTATCCGAGGTTACCTGCAGTTGTTGGAGTTTTTCCGCAAGGTAAGCCTGCATCATTGCGGACGCGTTCATCGCGCGCGCCGCAAGTCCTTGAGCTCTGTAGCACTTCTCGAGGAGAGACGCCAAGGCTCTGCAAGCTTTGCTGGGGAGAGTCGGTTTTGTCCCGGATGACTTGGGAGCTAGGTGGGACGCCAGTGTGTCCTCAATCTGAGGCGCGTTGGTTATTCCCGCCTCATCCATGCCTTTCACGTTGAGGAACTGTGAGAGAGGAAGGAGCATGGGCGCTCGTGGTTGAGACCAGGTGCGGGTTAGTTCCGTGAGGAAGTCCGGGAACACGGGCATCCTTTGCCTCGTTGCTGCCTGTTGTTTTGAATAAAAGTAGTTCCCCGCCAGCCTCTTGACCTTTTGGCGAGGCTGGGGGGTCCGGCTAGGGGATGTTCAGCGCGTCCGCTGCTCTGTGGCACAGGTCGAACAGGGTAGGAATAGAAAAGTCGGTTTCAGGGAGCACAGGTACCGGGGTCCTGGGGAGGTCCTCTCCTGGATCCTCGTTTTCGAGCTCTGGTTCCTCCGCTGAAAATTCGCCCGAGGCTGAGATGGAGATCTCGTCTTCATTCATCAAGCCTCTGGTGTCGAATTCGACTGTTAGGTCCACCATGGGAGCAAGCGGGTCAGGGCTGTCGCCCCATTCGATGCGCGTGCTATCGTGCAGAGCCAAGTTCTCGAGCTCCGGGGTCGGAGTGAGGGTCTCTGTGGTGTCTGGGTCCTGTGGTCCAGCTGAGCTTCCCATGGCCTTAGCCACGAGGTCCACCCGATGCCGTAGCACCACATCCAGCATCTGGCTGCAGTGTGGGCAAGAATCGGGCGCGTCCAGAGCTTGTCTTGCATGAAATATACCCAGGCAGACTGGACAGGCCTCATGGGTGTCCGTTGCTGCGAGGGAAAATCCACAGCCGCTGGGACAGGCGCGCGAGGTTGGGCTCGCCGTCCCGTTGGTTTTCCTTTGAAGTTTTGTCTTTCGCTTTCCTTTCTCCGGAGGCATGTCCGAGACAAGGCGAGCGAGTCCTTCCAGAATCATTTTTCTTCTTTGTTCAAGTGTCTCCTCCGTCATGTCGCTTTCGCTGGCTAGCCCGCTAGGATGTTAGCCGGGGTAGCGGTTGTGGCGTAGTTATAACACTGTTGAGCAAAGCAACCTGTGGAGAGAGGAGGAAAAAACTTAAAGGTTATAGAAATGTGCTGGACTAGCGCTAGTCCAGCAGTACGCAGGGAAAAATTCTCTGTGCGCTCTGTGCAGGGAGCGAGCTCACCTCAGGTTGAGCAATGGAGCAGCAGAGAGGTCCCGCGAAGAGAGGTAGTTCAGGTTTTGCGAGGTGAATGGCAAAAAAGAGAAAGTTGGTGGGGCGACCGTCGCTTAAGTACCTAAAGGGCGGTACCTTGACGCGGGATGACGCCCCCTGCAGTGTTGCCAGATAGAATCCAGGTTTTCCAGCCCAAAAATCTGTTAAACACAGCCGAAAACCCGCCCAATCAGAAAGTGTCACGTGACACATCACATACAGCAAAGCGGGGGGGGGGATAAGAGTTAAATTAGGTCCTCTGGATGGGTTAAAAAATTGTAGAAACGCTTCTTCTTTTATCCAACAGACTTTTTCTTTTTTTTATTTCTGTATTTACAAAAAAAAATTTTATATATATAATATATATATATATATATATACGTATATATATATATATATATATATATATATATATATATATATATATATATATATATATATATATATATATATATATATATATATATATATATATATATATATATATATATATATATATATATATATATATATATATATATATATATATATATATATATATATATATATATATATATATATATATATATATATATATATATATATATATATATATATATATATATATATATATATATATATATATATATATATATATATATATATATATATATATATATATATATATATATATATATATATATATATATATATGTATATATATATATATATATATATATATATATATATATATATATATATATATATATATATATATATATATATATATATATATATATATATATATATATATATATATATATATATATATATATATATATATATATATATATATATATATATATATATATATATATATATATATATATATATATATATATATATATATATATATATATATATATATATATATATATATATATATATATATATAAAATCACACACACACAGTACCCCCAACTCCTGTAAAGATATATTGGTGTTTATTTGTTCAATGTGATTAATCAAAACCAGTTAAATGTGATCATTGGTGCTCTTTATTAAAGGAGAAATGAAATCAAATCTGAAAAAATCAATATAACAAGAATTTCATATAGTAAACAACACACTTAAACGTACTTTGTATGCTTTTTTCAAGTCAGTAGCTTAAAGAAATATTTTTTTACTTTTTTCCTGCTACATGCCGAAATTTCTGTAGTAATTTTCTGGAGGACAGGAAATGACGCATATTTGACCTCCTTTGCTACCTTCCAACAACACTGAAGCTAGAAACCCATCATTACTGTCCTCCTGTGTGTCATTTAAAATGGAAGTAGAATACTTTTTTGAATTTGAAGAAACGCAGGAACACCTAGTGGGGGTAATGGTTTTACAACCATATCAGTTTGAACCTGAACCGACAGCTGGATCTGTTGGCCTTCTTTTCTTATTCGCCCCAGAATTCGTTGTTTGGTTCACTTTGGATCAAAAAGGAGAGATACACTGAAAATATGACAAACGTACATAATTTAAAGTTCCAAAAACCAGTTTAATTAATTATAAGTTTAAAAAGTCACAGAATACATTTGTTCTATTTCTAAAAGCCATTACATTTGTTCAAAAGAGAACAAGGGAGAAAGTGGGGAGAGAGGGAAAGAAAATACATTGAAATGCGCATTTCAAGGGAGACCCCATGTATACAACCTGATTAGTCTGAATCCAGTTGTTCTTCTCCGTGGGTTTCTCTGCGTTTCTGGCTGGAGGAGGATACTCATGTTTTTTTATACTCCTGCAGGGTATTTCCTGCTTTCCACCAATGACAGAGGCCCTTCTTTGTTCTCTGGTGGGGTATTTTTCCTCCCCCTTAACTGATAGAGGCCTCTATCATGTGAAACAGGAAATACCATTTGCTTTTTTCAGCCTGCAGAACCCCTTTTTTTTTTTTTGAGAGTGAAGGATAATATTCATTCATTCATTCAACCTTTATTTATCCACAGTATTCCTACGCCCCATGATGCTTTGCGCGAAATGTGCACACGACTTCCGGTTGACCGGAAACACCGTTTGTTTACATGCGAGTAATACAGTTGAAGACAGTCCAAACTTTGTTGTTTTAGTTCATTAAAAATGTGGGAACACCACTCGTTTTGTTAAAAGAGGAGGGACAAATAAAAAGAAATTACAGATGTTACCTGATCGCGCAGACATAATTTAAAAATACATAAATAGCGAACGCGTTTGCTCCGGCCTCTCGGCTAAGGTTTGTTAGCAGCTATCTCGGCTAAAAATACCGGTCGCGTCTGAGATCTATCGTTTTAAGACAGTAAATCTTCCAAAACTCTCATTAATAAACCCTCCCCGAATAAAAAGATGTTACCTGATCGCGCAGACATAATTTAAAACTACATAAATAGCGAACGCGTTTGCTCCGGCCTCTCGGCTAAGGTTTGTTAGCAGCTCGGCTAAAAATACCTCTGAGATCTATCATTTTAAGACAGTAAATCATCCAAAACTCTCATTAATAAACCCTCCCTGAATAAAAAGAAATTACAGATGTTACCTGATCGCGCAGACACAGCCATAGAGTAGGATGCAGGAACACTCTTTCTTTGTTTTGGGTCCGTGTTGAAAACACTGTTGTTTTAGCCAAAGATTTAGCTTGGTCCGGTTGTTGGTGCAGCCGCGAACAGCACAGCAGGTACCTGAACCCCGGTAGGACATTTCAGTAAACGTTCCGTTTAAACAAAAGCTGTGTTTGCTCCGATAAAATGAATGAAAATAACTTTCAAAAACACCCGCGATCCATACTCTGCCTATGGAATACAGGCACTTCCGGTGTCGGACAGGAAGTACAATGCACATTCGCTTCTACAGTGACACCCCCAAGAATACTATGGATACAGGCTGACCTTACACAATTCTACTTTTAATCTGATTGAAACTAACACACAACTATTATATAATTAATACACAAGTGCTTTATGACCAAGGTATTAACTGTTTTACAAATGTTTAATCATGTCTTCTGTGCCTTAAAGTGGCTTTACACACTTATATATCTACACACTTATTTATCCCACAAAATGGAGCAGTTTTCAGAGATGGACACCTTTATGCCTTTTTCCAGCTCACACAGACCGCTAACAGAGGGGGAAGGGGAGAGCTGTATACCTTCTGGCTGAACAACACACAGAACAAAGAGACCCTAGTGACTTCCTGCCAGTCATATATCTGCAAAGTCATAAAACTGTCAGACAGATAGGCGCCAGGCCTTCTCCTTCTCCCCCAAGCCATTCCGAGACCAGAACAGATCCAAACAGAGCACTCTTTCAGAACCAGAACCTCACCAAGATGAGTACATGCTCACATCCTGTGTCCCCTCAGCAAATCCTTATCATTCTACAAGAGAAACTGATCATTTGAACACAGTGTGAAAACTCCTTCAAAATAAATGAAAACGCAAAGACAAAAATATTTTTATTTCATAACAGATCTCAGAATTCTGACAAGTCCAATGACAGAGGACCTTCTCACAGAGTTGGCTCCATGGAATGGTAAGAATAAAAATTATAGCAAATATGTGTCTGAGCTAAACTTTTCTTTAATAAATGAACGTAATTGTGAAATGAGCTGGATTTAAAAATTTGTTTCGCTAGCTACGTCTGATAAAACATAGCGTACACACGCAGCACCAGACATGCAGTAGCAGTGAACAGACCTGCATTTATCGGTATTTTAATTTGAGCAGGATAAAGACCTCAAAAAATATATTTGTTAGCTGACTTTTTTCAAAGAGTGTGTCTCAGTTAAATTTTTATTAATAAATGATTACAAAGCAGCTTATTTTAGCATGTAAATAAAACCCTGCGCGCACCGTGAACAGCATTTCCACTTTTCATAACGAGCTGACTTTCATTAAAATTTAACTACAGAAACCCCTAAAAAATATGTGTTAGCTGACTTTTTTAAAGGTGGGGTATGTAAGATTGTAATGTAGTCTGTAACTTTTCAAACAATATATTTTTAACATATTTCTTCACTCAGTCACTATCTACTGACAAACTGATGTTAGACAAAGTAATCTCTGAAAAAAACTATAGTCCCCTTGCTTCTCTATCAGCATTTATAAAAACACTGAAAACACAAGAGTGACCAGGACACTGACAGCCAATAAAAACAGAGTTGTTTGTCACGCCCCAACCCACGCCCCCACCTGTCCCAGCCGCAGCTCGTTCTCATTCAAAGGATTGCAAAGCGATGCAGGACTGTTTTTTATGTGACACAAAATGTATTAAATATCCCTTCTTTATCCCAGAGCTGGACTTTTATTTAGTTTTTTTGCCAAAAGCCAAGTGATCGCTTCATCCTGCACTGACAGGAATGAGGAAATGGATTTGTCACGACTCACGAGCGAATTAAAACATGTCCAACGTTGCTTCGTGAACCTCTGATGATTTCTGCTGGATTTTGTGTTGTTGGATGAGTGATTCATGGTTTTATTATATTTTTTAAACAGTTATATTATCATATAAACACGGAACTTCGGAGCGCAGAGACCGGAGGAGGTGGAGCATTCCAGACATTCCAGACCAGCGCTGACAGACATGAGGAAATCACGAGCGAATTAAATCATGTCCAAACGTTGCTTCGTGAACCTCTGATGATTTCTGCTGGATTTTGTGTTGTAGGACTAGCGCTCCATGGTTTTATTTTATTTTATTAGAAGGTTTTATTACCATAAACACAGAATATCGCAGCGGCTCTGAGCAGACAGCAGCAGGGGGCGGAGCAGATCCCAAGTTCAGCTGCAGAGCTCGGACTGTGCCATATATGGCTCTGAGGGGAGGGAGCAGAATGCTTTTCTGCGTTGAAAATATTTCTAAGTCCCAGAGTGTTCAAATACCGCAGACCCTAGCTTTAAGAGTGTGTCTCAGTTTAATTTTTGTTAATAAATGATTACAAAGCAGCTTATTTTAGCACGTAAATAAAACCATGCGCGCACCCGTGAACAGCATTTCCGCTTTTCATCACGAGCTGACTTTCATTAAAATTTAACTACAGAAACCCCTAAAAAATATTTGTTAGCTGACTTTTTTTAAGAGTGTGTCTCAGTTTAATTTTTGTTAATAAATGAACGTAATTGTGAAATGAGCTGGATTTTAAAATTTGTTTAGCTACGTCTGATGAAACAAAACGTGCACGCGCAGCACCAGACTGCAGTAGCAGTGAACAGACAAGCATGTCTGTATTTTAATTTTAGCAGGATAAAGACCTAAAAAAAAATTGTTGGCTGACTTTTTTTAAAGAGTGTGTCTCAGTTTAATTTTTGTTAATAAATGATTACAAAGCAGCTTATATTAGCACGTAAATAACACCGAGCGCGCACACAGAAAACAGACCCGCTTTTCATCGCAAGCTGACTTTCATTAAAATTTAACTACAGAAACCCCTAAAAAAAATTGTCAGCAAATCAATGTAAAAAAGGTGTTGAGGTAATTATGACCAAATGTAACTTAATTGTCAGTTTGATGTGATGAAATGTTTTTTGTTTACAATATAAATGAAGCTACACAATACTGTATGAGGGACAACCATGGCCCGACCTATGTCATACCTGGGAGCGAGAGCAGGCGGGGGGAGGGGTGTCAAAAACACCGGATGTGATTTTTTTCCACTTTGCAAATGCTAAATTTGAGTTAGGATGAAATTTTTGACTTGTGAAAATTTCTCAACAAGCTTATTTTATGCTTTTCATTAGACTGCTATTAGTTTAAAAACACTTTTCATTTCTCCTTTAAGAAAATCAACATGTCACATTTCAGGAACTGATTATTATAGACACATTAAATGTTTACTAATGAATATTTCTATATTTATCATCACAGTAATAGTGTTACACACGTTATTAGTTGTAAACACTCAAAATTAGTGTTTACCTATACTGTAACCTAAACATTTAAGGAATAAACATTTTTATTAATCACTTTAAAAGTAATAAATGTTGTCTTTGGGGCATGTTTGTTTTCCAAATATATTAGTGTGTGAATGACAGGCATAAACACTTCGTAAAACGGTGCTTTATGAAGTTCTGTTCGTTTCCTTCTATCAGTTGACCGGCAGTTCTGCCACATTCAATATGGCGGCTACTCTGACGTACCGCCGCTACGGACCAGCCCACTCAACGAGGTGTCCACTAAAACTGCCTCATCGGTTCTCTGTTGGGATCGCCCTGGCAGATGACAATAGCCAATCAGTGATGGAAAAAGGTCAGAGGAGCTTTGCTATGAAATACTGTAATGATGAATGACTGTTTGAAATTCATTTAATAGTTTACTCAGAAACCGCAGATCTGACTCCAAATCCGCCCAAATTATCACCACCCGCCCGAAGCTATTTTTAGCCGCTAAGTAGAGAGTGAAAACCGCCCAAATGGCGGTAAACCGCCCAATCTGGCAACACTGGACCCCTGCCGTAAAAGGCGTGAATGTATTCCTTCAGGTAATCGCACTTTCACAAACAAACAGCGCAATTCCCATAGCAATGTTGCACCGAGAGACCAACTGAAAGGGAACTGGAGACCCCATAGCACACCCATGTTTCTGCCTATAATATTGCTCCCCATATGTGAAGTAGGTTGACTGCAGGCACAGTTTTAAGAGTTGACACAGTTGTTCTGTGGAAAGCGTGGTCCTGCTGTTCAGAGTGGTGTCTGATTTTAACCTTAAACAGACCACCTCTACTGCCTCATCAACAGGAATGCACATAAAGAGCGATGTGACATCAAAAGAGACCATTGTTTCATCAGTCTCCATGATGACATCCCTCACCTTATCCACAAAGTCCATGGTGTTCTGTATGTGGTGTTCTGAGCTGCCAACTAAAGGGGTGAGTACAGATGCCAGATACTTGGAAACATTGTAAGTGACAGAGTTAATCATGCTAACATTATGGAAATGGTTCCAAGCGGTGTTCACGTCGTTGATTAATAGAATACGTTGCCAGTCAAAGTGGGATAGATCCCAGAGGAATGACTGTTCTCAAAAATGTTTCAAATCCCTTTTTTGAATTAATCTGGGCTTAGGAGGAGGAAGTTTAATTATTCTAAGAGCTGCTATCACACAGTGATCATTTAGAATGTCAGCAAATACACCTGTACCAAGGAATTTGTGAGGCATACAGGTGACCCCCTACCTACGACTCCATCGACCTACGGCGTCCCGGACCTACGAACGTATCATATTTAATAAAAATATGACATTACTGTATTAAAAAAAAAAAAAAAAAATAATTTTTTTTTGTGTTTAAATGTTCTTAATTTCATGTGTACAGCACTTTGTTGCAGCTGTGGTTGTTTTAAAGGCTTTATAAATAATAATTATGATAAAAATGATCATTTCTGATCATTTTTGTCATGATTGCGCAATAATTGTGCATGATTGCGCAATAATTGTGCAACTTCCGGTCATAACAGGAAGAAGGTCTTCAGTCACCGGAGGGCGGCCATCTTAGGTCAGTCACGGCTACAGCAGACGGGTTTTGGAAGACTGGTTGATCAAGATCACCTCATATGGATTAATTACTATCTGGAATCGCTCTGTGAGCTCTATGGACGTCTCAGACTGGAGCAGCAGCTGCAGATTGATCGCCGATAGCGCCGCACCGTCCCTCCAACACCAGGTCATGGCCTGGCTAGCAGAAGCTAACACAGGCCTCGAGAGCTAACACAGGCCTCGAGCAGCTCCCGTGGTTTGCTCCCGGCCGCCGCGCTGCTCTGCCCGACAACAACAACGCATGGCAACCTAAGATGTCGGCTTTGACCATCTCAAAGTAAGAAAATATATTTTTATTTATTCTGTAAATGTGAATAGCAATGTTTAACATTACAGTACACTACTGTACATGCTTAAATGTGTGCGCGCGCTCCGTTAGCATGATAAATAAAGGTTGAATGAATGAATGAATGAATAATTTTTTTTAAAAATAATTTTCACCCCCTACCTACGGCAGAATCGAGCTGCGAACCGTTCTTAGGTCCCGATCTCGTTCGTAACACGGGGGTTCCCTATTTGTTAAAAACAGGTCTAAAACTGAAGATTTTTCAGGACAGTTTTTGTTTGGTCTAATAGGCGAGTTAATGAGTTGGGTTAGATTGAGAGATAGGCAACATTCCTTGAATTTATCACAGAGGGGGTCGACTTATCCCAGTTGTAGTAATATAGACCCTCATCTCTGACCTGGATGTACACCTTTTCACATCTCTCTGAAACTCTGAGTTGTACACTTCTCCTGAGGCTCTCAAGGAGATGAGTGGACACTATTTTATTACATTTATTTGAATCAAAACACATTATTTCATAAGAGACTCTCTTTATTTTTACTTTGGTTGATTCAGATATAATCAAAGCATAACCTTGTGTTATTCATATGAACAGTATTTTTAATATGTGAATGATCATTACTAAACTGGTATATTTTTCACTGTCTTAGTCAAGAACTATGCCTAAAGTTGAATTATATGTCAGAATGACTTGTTCAGATTTGTTTTACAAAAGTTAAGACACTTATTCAGTAATCTGTATAATTGGCGACAGTTTTCTGTCACTTGTCTAAACACTTGCACTGAATAATCTTCACTTCTTTAACTTTTGATAACTTTTCTGACCCGAGCTAAATCACCCCCGTTCTCTGGCAAAACAACCAATGAGCGGGATGGATTTGACTGGGTCAACCCTCTTCTCTTAAGGCTGCACTTCCTGTCTGAGCCTTATGCCGGTTACCCACTGCACAACTCGAAACGCGCCTGCCGTCCCCTTTTGGCCGCTGGTCACGGTCCCACTGAACCACTGAACACCGTCTGATGACGTACACTAGGGGGTAGCAGAGGGAGGGGTCTCTGGCTTGTTTTCCGGGTTCAGTTGTTGTTTTAACTAGGGATGCACCGATCCACATTTCTCACTTCCGATCCGATACCGATACTTATTAACTCAGTATCGACCGATACCGATACTTTCCCGATCCGATACTGTTCAGGTATTTGACTCTGTATAATGAAACTTTTGCACCCAAACTATTCATTTTAACATTGTGTGAGATAAACCCAATGAAGACACTCTTAAGCCTTACAATAGGGAACCCCCTTATTGTAAGGCTTAAGAGTGTCTTCATTGGGTTTATCTCACACAATGTTAAAAAGGGCAGTCACAGATTGTGATTGAACACAAGTGCTCTTTGAAGCTGGATCGGAAAAATATCGGCAGGTTTGATCCGATATCCGATACTTAAATAATGCTGGTATCGGATACCGATACCGATACTGGATTGGATCTGCCCCATCCCTAGTTTTAACTGCACCTCCGACGGTCTTCGATGAGATTAAAACTTTTGTTTATGTTTGGGGTGATCTACACTGGAGAGGACAGCAGCCTGTCAGCAGCAACTGTAAAAATGCCACGTTTCTTACCGGAGTTTGGTTCCAATTCCTGGAGGCTCGATCCGGTGAGTTTAAAAAGTCCGAAAAAAGTCCCGTTGTGGTTGTGTAATCAGATAGCGAGGCTCTCCCGACTGTTTGCCGGATGCGTCGAGCCGCCAGAGATCAACATTTGGGACGTCGGCGGCTCGACGGCGACGCGCGCGTGCGTGTGCAGGCTGCCCCCGCGCCGCTTCGATCACTTGAATCGCGCCACTTCCTTGTTCGCCGTGACTCCACGCGTCTCCTCCATAGACTTTGAATGTAAACCGGCCGCTTCGGCCGCTCGACAAAGGGGGCAGTGGGTAACAGGCATTAGAGTTTGCTGAGGAGCTTAAGCCATGAAGTTCCCCAAAGAGCTGAATGAACGCCAGTCACACGCTAAGGACACGTCATTCAGTTAAAAGATTTATAGCATGCCAGTCATAAATCCATTTCGAGCTGAAAAAAGCTCTATTTTAGTGAATTTTCCTCCAAGGAAAATTTTATTCTGAAAGACCAACCAGGAAACTCGCTTTTCTGGTCTGATTAACGCGGACGTCAGGAGACACTGAAAACGGTGAACACTGACCAGTTGGACCAAGGGGGATTTGACCATCTTCACAAGGTAACAAAGTCGTCAGATGCTTTGCCAAAGTGTACCAACGTTTAGCAGAGATCGGCTGGAGAGCTGCCATGCTTCCTGGTTAAAGTTTCACTACACGGCCTCTGGGTCTTTAACTCCTCCCCCAGTCCAGATTTAAAAATCTTCACCAAAATGGGCGTTCCGATAGACTGTAGAGGCACCGCCTAAAGGAGGGGTGGAGGTGGGGGTTAGAGCAAGTAGGTGGGTGTGGCCAGGACCGTGACATGCAGCTAGCATTAGCATAATACTGTACAGTATATGCAACATGGACAGTGAACACAGCGACACAGGTCTTTTCTCCACCTCCCTCACCAGAAACTGAGGGAGACTTGGAGCAGAGAGCCACAGGTCCTGAGCCTTATCAGTTCGAGCTGCTGGCTACAGGCACTGACGCTCTTATGCAAGAATCTGGTGGTGCTGAGGCAATGGACCGAACAGGTCCAGCATCTGAGTGGTAAATTTATATTAGCAACATAGGCTAATGTTCAAAGCAGTAACAAATTATCTTTTTTTTAAATTTTCAACTACTGTATCTCAATCCAAATTGTAAAGCAATAAATAAATAAAAAACATTTCAAAAGGTGCACCTGTGGTCAGTCACTGCAGCTTCCTCTCACCTGTAGAAAACATGTGTTGTAGGGAGACGCCAAGGTTATAATTATGAATTATTTAGTACTTCCTAAAGCCCTAATAAATATACTATATATTAAAAAACACACCAATAAACCTGGTCTTGAATACACTGTGTGTGCATTTTATTGTCTTAAAAGCATTTCTCCTGTGATGTGAATTACTATGGGTATGCATTACTCTACCAGTAAAAGCACACACAAACTTGTATCAAATTATAAAAAATGAGTAAAAATACAAATTATATACATGCTGCACTCCACATTCAGTTCAAATTAATTTTTATATAGTAAATGTGTTAAAATGGAATGCTTATAGTCAACATACCGGTAATCCATTATGAAGCTCCTTGTTCTGTCAACACTAGACCTCTGTATTGATAAATACACTTCCAAATCATACTAGACCTCTGTATTGATAAATACATTTCCAAATCATACATCAAAGTCAAATTTCAAAGTCAACTTTATTGTCCAAACTGCAATATGTACAGAACATAAACTCAGTGAAACTCAATGAAAACAAACAAACTAAGAACAAACAGTAACAAAAAGATAAACTGAAGATAAACTGCTCCTGAAAAACAAACATCAAAATGATAAAAAATAAAATAAAAAAATAAAATACTGCCGTTGTCACTTCTTGAACTCAAACATGATGGGGATGACTCTCAGCTACTACCACACTGAAGGTTAGCACAATATCTGTAGGAACAACTAAGCTGGATCCTATTCTGTGTTAGCTAAGGTCAATCAGCTGTGGTGGTTCTTGTAAAGTGACTTTGTGCAGGTGTGCTTTTGTTGTTTTGAATTAACTTACTGTTAATAAAATGAATCATAAACAACTAGTTTTTGTAATCAATTTCTTTCTTTATTTTTTGCCTCATGCATGAGGACAAATCTGGGACACGATGCAGCGGTCGACTTCCCACTCACTTCCCGACCCTGGATATTTGCAGTCCTGAAAAGAGAAAAGATCAAGTTTAATCTGAGTAAATGTAACATTTTAATGGAGAAAGATGTTGATTCAAAATTTCACAGTGTCAACAAATCCCCAAAATGTTGGGACAGGTAGCAATGAACAAATAAACAAGAATTAATGTTGCATAAACTTTTTTTAAACTTTTTTTATATAATGTCCGCCATAATAAAAGTAATAAATAAAATAATAAATAAAACATAATAATTAAATAATAATATTAATACCTGCAGACAGAGGGTAGGGTACAAAAGTAATAAATAAAACATGAATACAGTACCGTTCCTGGTGAATCAGTTCTCATGTCACCTCCAAAGTGACATGTCAACATGTCTCCTTGATGCTTGATGTCTGTGAAGCACGGCTCAGAGATTCCCTGGATGTGGAACGCCTCATGGAGCTAAAAACAAAAAACAAATTTTAATCACCTTACAAACAAGCATACTGTACTTGAGAAACATTACTGTTTTCACTTTGTTGATCTGTCAAACAGATGACCCAGTGCAAAATAAATAACTGCTGCCCATGATACTCATTCACCAAGTACATATTATTTTACAAATACCTTTGATCCACAACATTATTTGCAGCAAAAGAACACCGTGTCTAAAACATCGTAACTAGTACAACAGCTATAATTAGCAACAGCAAGTCTCCATTGTTTTTTGATGTTGCGGTCTTCCTTATCTGAGTTCATAAGAGTTCACACACTCTAAGGTGTTCATAAGAAACACTAGATTTTTAACATTTAAACACAACTACAACACAAACTAACGTTGATCAGCAACAGATGAAAACACTGCGACCTTATGTGGGGCCACACCGAAGCAAGGCTGCAGGCCGCAAACACAGCACATGAAGAAACACGTCATATACTCAAAAGATAAATTATGGAATGGAAAGGTGTAAAATGGCACTCACCTCCAAACGGATTGTAACCTGATGGTATAAGGGTGGGTGAACATCAGTTTGAAGAGCTTTCTTGGAACATCGTGGCTCTTCTATGCTAATGCTATGTTGCTAATCGCTAATCCAACCCCTGAACTCTGGAGGGGAGTGACCTTCTCGGGGGAGTGGCTCCACTTTTATACACAGGCAGCAGAGGATGTGACGAAATTGTGCGAAAATTAATGACTGTGCGAATCGTAAACTAATGAGAAAATCAGGGTGTAATACCACAGTTCAACCCATAGGACTATGAATACTCGTTTTTAGACCAAATATTGCCGATTTTAACTAATACGAACATTTTCATGAAAATTAACACAAAAATAGTGCTCTGAAACATTTTAAACACATTCTAGGGAGTTTATCAGCTAAAAAAAGTTAAATTTGGGTTTTGTTTCACTTTAAAAAAACACTCTCAGGATAATCCTCATCCTCCATTTTTCTTTCATCCTCCATTTTCTTCTTCCTAAAACTTTTCTTTATCTCCTAAGCCAGTACATTTTAAGTTTGTACCTGCAGGAAAGTTAATATAAGACCCTTAACTTGTTCTGTTGTCTCTAAGTTTTAAGCTGTGAACTGTTAGTTATAGGAAATTTCGATCGATCCAAACATGTACAAATGTGTGATGTAATTTATGATTCTGTTAAATAAATGGTTCAGTCCTGCTGTACCAACATAAGTTAACGTTTCCTGTCAAGTTACATCTCACCTATAGTCACAGATTTATTGATATTAAACTGAAAAACAGAGAACCTGTGAATATTGATAAGTTTGTGTCAGATAAAATCTACTCAAATCTTTCATCTGGAATATTGTACAGTCAGCAAAACTGACTGGTATTATATCCCTACATAATGGTGGCCCCGTAAAGGTCTCTAAAAGGGTTTAAATTGATATTTTGTGTCTATTTACATGTTGACATGATTTTTATCCAGATGTTCCTCACTCTTAAAAATATGATTTTTGGCTTACAAGTTTTCAGAAAACTGTATGGCATGCATGTTTGATGTGCTTTGGGTTGCTTTGGGTCCATTATAAATGGAATTCATTATTATTATTAAATCATCATTGCTCAATTTTTAAATGTTTGTTTTGAAGTTTTTGTTGGTGAAGAATTGTTACTGCTGTGTGGTTCGGTGAATCTGGGCTCCATTGGACCGGTTCCGAACGACTCGTCATAGCTGACTGGCTCACAGGCTGGGTGCAATTCCCTGTTTTGTACCATTATTTCACACAGTCAATGTTGAAATCTCCTGCCACAAAAATCTCATTGAATTTTAAATTTCCTAGGAATTCTTTCAGGGAGGACAAAGCCTCAGGTGTTGCGGAGGGGGGACGATAACAGCCCGCTGCAGATAAGATCTGACCTCCCTTCAAAGTGATGTTCACAGCTAAGGCCTCAAACTGGTTTGGGATTGATTTTTGCAGACGCAAAACTGGCAACCAAAGTAGCTCTGGTGTAAATAACG
>JBBPBX010011222.1:4597-18938 GCA_038048925.1 Garcialebias charrua | reverse complement strand
GTGTACTGTAGTTAGTGGGGGGTCCTGGGTTGGGCTGAATTCCTGAGATCAATAACAACATTATTATCAGACATTTTCTTGACTTCTTTGTCACTGATGTGTAATTACAGGAGTTAACAGTGTGACAATTAGCCCCCATAATTGAACCATGAGAAACATTAATGAAGACACGATCATTCAGAACCCAAAAACAGTGAAAGTTGCAGTGATGGGCAGATCCAGATGTGTTAACAAGATTCAATGGTTCCAGATAGTCTGAGATCCGAAAATAATGACAATAATGTGAATGTTGCAGAAAAGTCTCAGACCATAAAGCATCACATATTAGATGGGCAAACAAATCAGATGAGGTGGCCCAACTGCAGTTTGAGTTGTACTGAGGGGGGCTCCAGACCCCAGTGAAGATAAATGGATGCGGCCATGGGAAACAGAAACAGGGTCCAGAATCAACGGATAGAAACAAATAAAATCCTCCTGAAATTAAAGGCATGATCCTAGCCTGTTTCAGGTCAGCAGGGAGCAACAGCGTGATCCGGAATAAAATTATTATTATCCAGGGCCGATGAAATCCGATAAAAACTCTGGCCGGAATCCTCACATGCACAAACAGCGCAGCTCCTCCACGTTTCACTTCACGCTGCTCATCTGGTCCTCCGAGAGGCCAACCCCGGCTGCAAACAATGAGACTGACCGGGGAGGATGGAGACGTCACTGGCCCGGTTCTGCTTCAGCCCGTGTCTGATGCTCCGCAGCACGTGAGACCACCTCCGTTTAAAAAACGGCGAGGCTGACCGGAGAGGCTGAGGTCGTCACTGACCCGGTTCTGCTCACCCGGTCCTGCTCCGATCCGGTTTAGCGGCACTTCAAAGCAGCCACGCGTCACCTCTAGGTGAGCACAGCGCGGTTCCCATGGAGGTGAACAGTCCTTTGTTTAAAACCTATGAGGATGTTGTACTCACAAGCACTGAAAGTTCTGGACCAGAAAGGCACCACTGTAAAATACTAGATAAATATAACTTATTAAGCTTTCACCATTTTATAATTTTTTCTTGTTTAACATTGACTTGGGACCCGAAGGACACAGGTTCAAATCCCGGCCCCGGCCACTACACACCTTGGGGTGTCTATGAGTGCACACCTATTTCCCCAGCTCCCCGGGCGCTTTCTATGGCTGCTCACTGCACCACCTGGTGGTGGTTGGGTTAAATGCAGAGACGAATTTCGTCTTGTATGGGAAACATTAGCCTGGTTGATACCAGACCCATGTCCTTCACTTCGCTTTGTACTAGGGTCTGGCATCTCTCCCATAGACAGCGATTTCTCCGTTAGATTTTTGAATGGACCAATCAGAGAACAGAAGGCGGAGTTTTGTTAGTTTAGCCTGGCGAGGTCCAGGCTATTCAGATAAAAAGCTCAGAAACCACTCGGTGGATATTTTTTCTGCTACCAGTGTGTAATTATATGTCTCTAATTTACTGACTGTTGGCCTAGATGAAACATTTGAGATAAAATTCGATTTTTTATCATTTATTTTCGTAGCGCACCCGAGGCTGTTTGGAAAATGTCAAACCGAAACTATTTAAATCCAGCAGATTTGACCATTTCGTGAATTGATTTAGGAACTGTTAAGCTCAGGAACACTTCTGATATAACGTCAGCGGTGAAATATATTTTTTATCAGCAGAGAAATAATAGTTTACCTTGTTTTATTGAAAATTCCTTCGTGGCGGCAGCCATTTTGAATGACGACGTCAGTCGACGTCGTTCAAAACTCCGCCTTCTGCTCTCTGATTGCTCAGGAACACTTCTGATATAACGTTAGCTAAGAAATACATTTTTTATCAGCAGAGAAATAATAGTTTTTTACCTTGTTTTATTGAAAATTCCTTCGTGGCGGCAGCCATTTTGAATGACGACGTCAGTCGACGTCGTTCAAAACTCCGCCTTCTGTTCTCTGATTGGTCCGGTCAAAAATCTACCGGAGATATCCTTGTCTATGGGACAAGTCCCAGACCCAGCAGTGAAGGGAAATGAGAATTGAGCGGAGCTGCGTAGCATAGGCGTAACTTCCTGAAGGACTGGTGGGGACAAATCCCCACCAATGCTGACCTCTAGTGGACAGTCCCCACCAATATTTTGTTCACATATTTTACTTTTTATTTTATTTTATTGAACATTTAACCCTAACCCTCTGATTAAAACCCCATTCATGCCGCTACTCAGAAAGAAAAGAAAAAAGTTATCTCCGTTTCACACCGTCAACGAACCCCAACAAAAAAAAACAACAACAACAACTGCCGAACAGCTGCTCTGTCCAGCAGTGGCTCTGTATTTAGTTAGTACGCACTGCGCAGTTTGCAAGACTCCCATGGCGTGCAGAGGAGCTGTCTGATCACCCTACACGGCAAAATACGACCAAAAAGTAAGTCATTAAATAGTTTTGGTGCACAGTACTCATGGTGTTATTGTGTTTACAGTGTGCATGCATTTCCTGAACGTAAGTAAATCGTTTTGATGACGTTTTGCGTGTAATATGTGCGCGACTTCAGGAGGAGCGAAAACTACGTTTGTTTATGTGTGAACAGTGTGCGCGAAGTTAGTCTGAGCTTTGTGAATTTAATTTAAACAAAACAGTATTATCATCCTGCTGCAGACGGAGGAGGGATGGAGGACGAGTTTAAGAAGTGGCTGCAGATACTTCTACTAGCATATTTAGCTCCATCTACTAGCAACTCACGGTGAATCAATAAACAAGCTGAAAACAATCTGAAAAGCTCTGAAACAGGTGGAGCATGTTCTTATTTATCTTGAAGCAGACACAGAGCTAAAGCCTTAAAGTCCTCCATCACTGAGTCTGCCTGTTAGTTTCAACATCAGGTGTACCAGCACGTTCATGCTGCAGGGCAAGACAGGTCATGCTGCCATGCTGCTGCAATACTGTGAAATAAATGCTGATAATTGTTTTATTTTTATTAATTACTGTAATTGCATTTGTAATGATAGTGTGCACCTACTATTTTTAGTTTGGAGCAAGCCTGGATAGATTGTTGTACTCAGTGCAGCTCCTACGGATTAAATGTCCTCTAAATAGCTTCATTTCATTTTCAGAGTTTCTATCGGCCAAATTGTGACATCATATGCTTAGAAGATTCTTCCCAATGAGCAAAGTGGATTCTACACAACACATCAAGAGCACTGTATGAAGCTAGGGAGAAAATAACAATCTTAATTGTTGTTGTTTTTTACAAACCAGATCCAAAAAAGTTGGGACACTAAACAAATAGTGAATAAAAACTGAATGCAATGATGTGGAGGTGCCAACATCTAATAT
The DNA here is from genome assembly GCA_038048925.1 of Garcialebias charrua. Taxonomy (NCBI): domain Eukaryota; kingdom Metazoa; phylum Chordata; class Actinopteri; order Cyprinodontiformes; family Rivulidae; genus Garcialebias; species Garcialebias charrua. Next base: position 15,607 of record JBBPBX010011222.1, on the reverse strand, counting down.
TTTATTCAGAATAGAACACAAATCACAGATCAAAAGTTTAAACTGAGAGAATGTATCATTTTAAGAGAAAAATATGTTTTTTCAAAATTTCATGGCATCAACAAATCCAAAAAAAGTTGGGACAAGTCCATTTTTACCACTGTGTGGCATCCCCCCTTCTTCTTACAACACTCAACAGACGTCTGGGGACAGAGGAGACCAGTTTCTCAAGTTTAGAAATAGGAATGCTCTCCCATTCATGTCTAATACAGGCCTCTAACTGTTCAATCGTCTTGGGCCTTCTTTGTTGCACCTTCCTCTTTATGATGCGCCAAATGTTCTCTATAGGTGAAAGATCTGGACTGCAGGCTGGACATTTCAGTACCGGATCCTTCTCCTACGTAGCCATGATGTTGTGATTGCTGCAGAATGTGGTCTGGCATTATCTTGTTGAAAAATGCAGGGTCTTCCCTGAAAGAGATGACGTCTAGATGGAGCATATGTTGTTCTAGAACCTGAACATAGTTCTCTGCATTAATGGTGCCTTTCCAGACATGCAAGCTGCCCATGCCACAAGCGCTCATGCAACCCCATACCATCAGTGATGCAGGCTTCTGAACGGAGCGTTGATAACAACTTGGGCTATCCTTGTCCTCTCTGGTCCGGATGACATGGCGTCTCAGTGTTCCATAACGAACTTCAAATCGTGACTCATCTGGCCACAGAACAGTCTTCCATTTTGCCACACTCCATTTTAAATGACCCCTGGCCCAGTGAAAACGTCTGAGCTTGCTTAGAAATGGCTTCCTCTTTGCTCTGTAGAGTTTCAGCTGCAACGGCGGATGGCACAGTGGATTGTGTTCACTGACAATGCTTTCTGGAAGTATTCCTGAGCCCATTCTGTTATTTCCTTGACAGTGGCATTCCTGTTTGAGGTGCAGTGACGTTTAAGGGCCCGGAGATCACGAGCATCCAGTAGAGTTTTACGGCCTTGACCCTTACACACAGCGATTGTTCCAGATTCTCTGAATCTTTTGATGATGTTATGCACGGTTGATGATGATAACTTAAAAGTCTTTGCTATTTTACGCTGGGTAACACCATTCTGGTATTGCTGCACTATCTTTCTGTGCAACAATGGTGGAATTGGTGATCCTCTTACCATCTTGGCTTCTGAGAGACACTGACACTCTGAGAAGCTCTTTTTATACCCAATCATGTTGTCAATTGACCTAATTAGTGTTAATTGGTCTTCCAGCTGTTCGTTATATGCTCAATTTCCTTTTTCCAGCCACTTATTGCTACTTGTCCCAAACTTTTTTGGGATTTGTTGACACTGAAATTTTGAATCAACATATTTTTCCTTTAAAGATCCACTGACGTGATTTTTCTACTATTCATCAAATTGCTCAAAATATATATATATTATCATTTAAATATGTTAATTTTTGCAAACAAAATGATAAATCACTTTAATTTTGCTTTAAAAGTGATTTTGAACTTCAAGCCGTGTTTAATCATGGGAAATCCGTTTACACCTGAACGCACCATCTGTGATGTAATGTGCAGAGTGAGAGGCAGAGGGCTCCAGTCTCTTCAATAGCAGACATTTTAAAACCTGACTAATTTAGCAATCTAGGTGAAGATTTAAGCTATTTGTCTTCATTTTGGGAAGCAGAAAATAGTTTGGGTGATGGAACAAGAAACAGCAGGATCTAATTTAGATCTGATGCCGTATCAGACTTACTTTTATGTGAGCTGCTCATACCGTGACAAGCCAAGAGCTCTGCCTCAACTCTGCACATGACATCACAGATGGTGCGTTCGGGTGTAAACGGATTTCCCATGATTAAACACAGCTTGAAGTTCAAAATCACTTTTAAAGCAAAATTAAAGTGATTTATCATTTTGTTTGCAAAAACTAACATATTTAAATGATAATATATATATATTTTGAGCAATTTGATGAATAGTAGAAAAATCACGTCAGTGGATCTTTAAAATGTTACATTTACTCAGATTAAACTTTTGATCTGTCATCTATGTTCTATTATGAACAAAATATTGACATTTGCCATCTCCACATCATTGCATTCAGTTTTTTAGTGTCCCAACTTTTTTGGAATCCGGTTTGTAGTATTATTTTCATTCATTCATTCAACTTTTATCTTTATTATCTTGTAATGCACTTTGGACAATGCAAGTTGTTGCTGGAAGGTCCTATTTAAATAAAGTTTATTATTGTTATTCCTGTTAACAATGTCTTTCTGTATCGTGCCTTCTTACAAAGACCTTTTGTATAAAACTTGTGTGCTGATGTAATGAAAATGAAGGTGTTAATAACAATGTACAATGATCTGACAGGATAAATGCTAACTCAGGGAGTCATACAGCTGTTAAACTGCTACTCAGTGTCATACAGCTGTTGAACTGCTAGTAAGGGTGTCATACAACTGTTATTGTTATTACGACATACACAATTGAAAAAAGTACCGGTACTTTGTCCAAAAAAGCAGATGCAGCATTTTCGATTTCCGTCCCCACCAACTTTCAACACAAAGTTACGCCCTTGCTGCGTAGGAATGGCGAGGGCCAGGCTAGGGAAACATACACAGATGACAAAAATGTGACATTTATTTATTTTATTAACTTTTAAATGTATTACTGGTCTTGTCCCAGAGCTGGTGAGCAGAATGATTTTAAAAGTCAGCAGCTCAGGAGCTGCAACAAGAGGTGCAGCTGATGGAGACTGTAAACCTGCAAAATACAAAACATCATTTGGTCAATGCTCCTCTAAAGGTCCTCATATCTGGAACAGTTTACCATCAGCAATAAAAACATTAACTGATCTTAGAGTTTTTAGTTCCCAGGTGAAAAAATGGTTGAAACAAAACCAAATCTGTGAACACTGAACCCTATGGGGGCAGAGGAGCAGGCATGTGCATGTGAGGGAACTGTTAAATCTTATAATAATAATAATAATAATAATAAACTTTATTTGTATAGCACCTTCCTACAATGCCTTGCATTGACCAAGGTGCTTAACAGGATAAAAAGATGAATAAACTGGAACAATAAATCAATGAAAATAGAATAAGAAACAACAGCAATAAAAGAAGCAATGGAAATAAAAAATGCTACATACTAAAATAACACAAGTAATAAAAGTTACACGCTGAAAGCTTTTTTGAACAAGTGGAAATAAAAAGGCAATGGAAATTAAAAAATGTTACATATTAAAATACCAGAAGTAATAAAAGTTACACACTGGAAGCTTATTTGAGCAAGTGGAAATAAAAAGGCAATGGAAATAAAAAATGCTACATACTAAACTACCAAAAGTAATAAAAGTTACACACTGAAAGCTTTTTTACACACTGAAAGCTTTTTTGAACAAGTGGGTCTTCAGTCTGGTTTTAAACAGAGTCAGATCAGAGGTGGCACGCAGCTCAAGGGGGAGGCTGTTCCAGGCTTTTGGGCCGGCAACAGAAAATGACCGGTCTCCCCATTGTTTGTACCTTGAGCGAGGCACCTCCAGCAGGTGTTGACTGGCAGAGCGTAAATCTCTGCCGGGCTGATGGGCTTTCAAAAGTTCTGAGATGTACAGAGGAGCAAGTCCATTCAGAGCTTTGAAAACAAACAGGAGCAGCTTGAACTGTATCCTGAACTGAACCGGGAGCCAGTGTAGAGAGGACAGGACAGGAGTGATGTGTTCATATTTTCGTGTGTTGGTCAAAAAGCGCGCGGCAGAGTTCTGTACAAGCTGTAAACGGGAGATGGAGGATTGATTAATACCAACATACAAAGCATTACAATAGTCAAGTCTGGAGGTCACAAAGGCATGGATGGCCTTCTCCAGATCACCACGGCTGAGAAATGACTTGACTTTGGAGAGCAGTCGGAGCTGAAAGAAGCTGGTCTTGACAACAGAACTGATCTGTTTATCAAACTTTAAGTTGGAGTCAAGCTGCACTCCAAGATTTCTGACCACCGGGTTGAAGTGGGGGAGGGGGAAACCAACACTGGGACTGGGAAGGATGTTGCTGGTGTCACCAGGTGCACTAAATAAAATGCATTCAGTTTTATCTGTGTTTAGGTGGAGGAAGTTTTGAGAGAGCCAGTGCTTAATGTCATTTAAGCAGTTGACAAGAGTGTTTGAACTGGGTGAGGGGTTGGGAGTGACTGGCAGATAGATTTGTAAATCGTCTGCATACATGTGAAAAGACAGGTTATGACGTGCAATGATTGATCCTAATGGCAGCATGTAAAGAGAGAAGAGGACTGGCCCTAGAATAGATCCCTGTGGTACGCCAGAGGTCAGAGGGGTTGATGAAGAGGAGGACAGATCGCCTATCATGACAGAAAAAGTTCTCCCAGACAGGTAAGATTTGAACCACTCAAGCACAGCTCCCTGGAGGCCAACCTGCTGAGACAAGCGGTTGATTAGTACCTGATGGTCGACGGTGTCAAAAGCTGCTGAGAGGTCTAACATCACCAGCAGAGCAGGGTTTTTTGCATCCAGGGACAGAAGAATGTCATTCTGTACTTTGAGCAGTGCAGATTCAGTGCTGTGACGAGCTCGAAAACCTGACTGAAATTTTTCAAACAGGTTGTTGAGTTCTAGAAAAGATTGAAGTTGAATAAAAACAATCTTTTCTAGGACCTTTGATAGAAATGACAGATGTGAAACTGGTCTGAAATTAGAGAGAGCTGTAGGATCTAGGCCTGGTTTTTTGAGAAGAGGCCTGACCACAGCATGTTTGAAAGCAGATGGCACAAAACCTGAAGATAGACAGCTGTTAATAAATGACAAAACACAAGGACCAATTACATCAAAGGACTGTTTGAACATTTTAGAGGGAATGATGTCCAGAGAACAGTTAGTTGGTTTCATCTGCTGAACCACCTTGGTGAGGTGAGGGAGTGAAACCAGGTCAAATTGGTCAAAAACAGCTGTGGTTATTGCAGACGCACAAGACTGGATGGTGTTGGATGAACTGACAATGTTCTGCCTGATAGAGTCTATTTTGTTGACAAAATAGCTCTGAAAGTCATCGCAGGTAGACTGTGTGGCAGTTTTCAGAACATTGACAGATGGGTTGATGACAGACTGGAGTGTGCTGAAAAGCGTCCGCGGCCGGTTGGAGCTGGTGGAGATTAAATTGGAGAGGTACTGTGATTTGGCCTGTTTCACAGCATTATGATACTCACAGAGACAGTCTCTCAGTATTCCTTGAGATACATGAAGCCGATCGCGCTTCCATTTTCGTTCTGCTTTTCTGCAACGTTGTCGAAGAGCTCGCGTCGTTTCGTTGAGCCATGGTGAAGGTTTGTTCTTTGAAGATGCCTGTTTGAGAGGAGCGATGGAGTCCAAGATCGTTGTGCAGGTGTGATGGAAGGAGCTGATGAAGTCCTCAGGATGTAGAGATGGGTCCAGGCTGACAGCAGAGCAGAATTCAGTGCTCTTAAAGGCATCAGTGAACTCACTTGGAGTGGATGGGGTGATAGAGCGACAGAAACGTGCTGGGAGAATAGCTTTCGGTGCAGGAGAGGTGAAAAATTCGAATAATATGGGAAAATGGTCTGAGATACAGGTGTCCAGGATCTCCACAGCAGGTATTTGTAGGCCGTGGGAGATAATTAAATCGAGTGTATGACCCTGACTGTGTGTGGCCCCCGAGACCGACTGTGACAGGTTGAAAGAGTCCAGGAGGTCCTGAAACTCACATCCAAGCTGATTACTTGGGCAGCAGGTGTGCACGTTGAAGTCACCACAGAAAAGCCAAGAGTCAAACTTTGGCATTAGGTCAGCCAGTAGTTCTGAAAACTCACTGAGAAAGTTTTTGTTGTATTGAGGAGACCGATAAAAGAGGCCGCACAAAATAGGTTTTGCAGATTCCAGCACAAAAATCATACTTTCAAAACTGGAGTAATTTTTCTGAGGCAACAATCGGTACCTGAACGCCTCATTGAAAACTGCAGCCAGCCCCCCTCCTCTTCCTACTCCACGCGGAGCGCTCAGATAAGAGAAGCCAGGTGGGAGGAGTTCAGAGAAGGAGCTGTTGTCTCCAACTTTCTGCCAGGTTTCCGTGATCAAAAACAGATCCAGACGATGAGTGGAGATCAAATCACTTAATATAAAAGTTTTATTTGTGATTGATCTGGCGTTAAACAATGCTGACCGTACAGGAACACAGCCAGTTACGTCACTCTCAGCTCGAGCGAGCGGGCGGAGGTTATGTTTAACGCAGCCTCGCTCCACAGCCCTCACGGGGGGGCAAGATGGAAACTGATCGCTGGCGTCATGATTGATAACAACAAGGCATCTGTTGCGGCGAGCGAAGGAACGACGGACATCAAAGACGCTGAATTCAGGAGGTAAGTCAGCAGTCGGCGTGTTGTGAGACGAGAGATACTTTTTAAATCTCACCAGGAGACCTGCTCTCGTTCCACGTCTTCTGCGCCGCTTGTTGCGTGGCAGCGTGGTCGTGTTGCGTTGTAGGTAGGCAGGAATGGACGCCAAGAAAGGTGGAGGTGGAGGAGGCTTGAAATGTCCATATTTGCCAGTAGCCGGTGTGTTGATCAGCGAGTCTCGGAGGCTTAGAAGAGTTGAGCGATCATAGACCAGGAGCGAGGATGCATCGTCGATGAAAAAAAGGCAGAACACGAACAACAGTGAAAAGTACAGGAGAGCATGTAGACGGCGTTCCATCAGCAAAGGCGCCATCTTGTATAATAAATAATAAATAATAATAATAATAAATCTTAATTAAAATGTAATTTTATTTTAGATGTTTTTATATAGGGAACTGTTAAATCTTAATTAAAATGTAATTTTATTTTAGCTGTTTTTATAGAAAAGTCCAACCAAGGACTGGGTTTGCAAATTAGCCTGTGGCTAGAAAACCTTTGTACAAGACAACGGTTGCTTCGTTTTTAACATGTGACATTGTTTATTGTGCTGTCCTTGATCAAATAAACTTGAATGTAATGTAATTGTTTTAAACCAGTGGTTCCCAATCTTGGTCCTTTAGTTGTTTCTCTGCTCCATCACACCTGATTCAGTGGTTATTACTTCCTCAAATTTGGCAGAAACCTGTTAATCACACTTTCATTCAAATCAGGTGTGTTGGAGCAGAGGGACAACTAAAACATGCAGGATGGTGTTCCTCAGGGACCAGGGTTGGGAACCACTGGTTTAAAGGACCCGCTGCTCTTTGAGTTGTTAAGTTGGAGCTGAGTGACCAAGAAGGTTACTCAACCCTTGAGAGAATTATCTGTTCAGTAATATATTCCAAAGTTCCTTAAACTGTGTTTTTGTCTCAGTTTAAATCTTCAGAATCAAACGTCCAGTTAAAACTTTGGGTTCTTTCAATCCTGACCTCATGGAAGAAGTTAAGTTTCTGTAGGTCTAAATAATTAAAATTAATAAATTTAGAGGCGAGCAGCGACGCCATCAGTTCATGTTTTGAGTTGACCAAGCTCAAACAGCTGGGAAGTGTCCTCTTCTAATCCAAGCTTTTAACCAACCCTTCAATAAATAAATAAAAGCCAAAGCAAGATTTTTGTTGTTAGTTTTAATATGTTTAGATAATATCTCTTACACAGTGCACATCATACATAATATTGATGCAAATACTTTCAATTCTTTAAGAACTACAATATAAAAAGTTTCCCTTCGTGTTGGAGGAAAACAAATGTAGAAACTGTTCAGTCCACTGGGTGGCGACGGAGCAGTGTACAGCTTCATTGAGTTCATCACCACACCCCAAATAAATACAGAATAAATTAAATATTATAAGGTAACAACAGATGGGTAGGCACAGAGAACTTGTTCGGTGTAGTGTCTTCTTGACTTTAAGTCCTCAGTCAGGTCCCGATCCTTTACCCTCCTCCTTCAAACCAAACTGGAAATGCCCTAAATATGAACAGAAAAAGCACAATGAGTTTGTGTCAGGGTTACCGTATTTTTCGCCATATAAGTTGCACCATTTTGCATAAATTTGCAAGTCCTGTGACTAATACACTGAAGTGACTAATTTATGTTTTTCTCCTAATTTATTCTCCAATTTTTGGCTGAGATCTGACAATTTAATTCGTTCTGACATGAAAAATATTAAAGAGGTGCTCAAGCGTAATGGCAAGTCAGGTGTCTCATTAATAGGTAAAAGTGGTAATTAATGAGACACTTGACTTGCCATACCAAGCCACCTTCGTCTCGCTCCAGAGCTCCTGGAGCAAACGTCAAATCAGCTGCATTTCTCCGTGCCGCCCAGGCGAAATGCAGCTGATTTGATCATCAAAGAGCATTTAGTAAATAAAAGTTAGACTGAGACACGCCTTTGCTGTAATTTTGAGCACACAAATAATTGATTTTAAGTGTAAATCTTGTTAAATTCTTGAAGTCCTTCCATGCGCGCTCCCGTGGCCATTCAGGCAGCCAATCGAGTTTGGCGCAACACCGACCCATGTTTCCGGGTGGTCAGTGATGACGCATAATACAGTAGATGCGACTTATTTATGTTTATTTTATTTTTTTTCACTTTATTAGACATTTTTGTACTGATGTGGCTTATACGGTGGGAAATACAGTACCTAAGCAACATTATAACTTGGATTCATATCCTGAATTCTGTTATTATGGATTCAGACATTAAAGGAGCTGTATGTAACTTTTCTAACAATATATTTTTAACATATTTCTTCACTCTGTCACTACCTCCTGACATACTGATTTTAGACAAGTACAATCTCTGAAAAAAACTATTGTCCCCTTGCTTCTCTAAAAGCATTTCTAAAAAGCCACAGTGACACACCGTTAACCAGCCAATAAAAACAGAGTTTGTAACCAGCCAATAAAAACAGAGCTTGAATTTGAATTTCGGGGGGACCAGAAACGTGTCTGTTCAAAATTTTCCAAAGTTCCAGCGTGTTCCGGAAATTACATACTGAACCTTTAACATGTTAAAGATTATTCAGAATCACATTATTAGCTGAATTTAAATAAATGTAAATAGACTGTTCTGTAAAAATAGCTTTATAATAATTAAGCATAATTTTTTTTATTGAAAACCTTGGGACTTTGTGGTCATTCAGTTTGGCACAGGAAGCATTAGCGTTAAATCTTTGTAACCATTTAGTTTTTATAAAATGCACTCATAGATGGGTAATTATACAAGTGTCTATTCTGCAAACTCTTTGGTTCTTTGCTGTTTAACTGAAATGAATCTTTCATAGTTCCTGCAGTTTGGACTTAAAATAGTTGAACATTATGTTCAGTCCACTTCACGGGGAGCCTAAAAGATTTGCTGGTATTGTTGCAAACGTTCACTTGAACCTGTCGGGACGTCACAGTTTGAGCTAAAGGCCTTGGTTTCCTGCTGTGGGAGTTGAAACAAATGCATAGTATTTACGGGAACATTAAGAAAAGTCCTTACCCGCTGGATAAAAGACTGTAGTCTGCTGAAAAACTCCTCGGCTGTTTCTTTGGGATACGAGTTGCAGTCTTTGCATTCTTCACAGGAAGACTGAACGGAAACAGGAACGATGATTTAATAACACCTCGTACATTTTATCTCATACTCATAAAAACATGACAAACTGTCACTTACCAGAGTACTTCTTGGAGTATTTTTAAGGTAGAGCTGATCTCTCTGCAACAGTTGAAAAAAACGTAAGTTTAAGAAGTGCACGTAATTTAAATAAGTCTCAACGTCTGGAGACTTACCGTCAGGTGGTTGAGGCTGCTGGAAAGTTTTTTTCGAACGTTTAATGAAGTTACGTTGATTTTTTGCAGATTCTCCTTGAAGCAATTTAAGACTGACGATGAGCAACAGTCCTGTCAAAAAGAAAACAAATTATAATAAAATGCACATATCCAAAAAAGCTAAGTCTGGTCCTCTGGACATTCAAAAAACAAAACACTATTTATATATTATACACTATTTAGATTTATAATGTGTAGAAAATGCACATATGTTTTATTAATATATGTTGAATTTAGAACAGCACACTTTTATCCCTGTTGTAATCGGTTAATTATCAAAACTTGAATACAATAATAATCCTAGTAACTGCAACGTTTCCCTCAAACTCCGATCCAAAACTTGAACACAGCTTTTTACCATTTTATTGTCATTAATCATCAAAACGTTTCCAGTAAATGTTTTTTCTCTGGTTTTATGTCACAATGTTTACATATTTCACTTTCTAATCACGTGTAAGAATAACTTTTACCTAAAGCAAGACTTAAAACTTTTTTAAAGATGTTTTTCACATCATCAGTCGGGGGCGAATTGTTTCTTCCTTGAAATCGAAATGAAACTTTTTTTTTTTTTCTGGATAATTTTTTTGCAGCTTGTTTTCTGTGAATCATGAACCGACGTGTTTTGGAGCAAACTTGCTTTTGATAACAAATCCCACTGCCACTTACTGAGGAGTTAAAAACAACTTCACACATCTGTATTGATTGTTCGAGATAAACTCAGATTTCCAACGTTTTTAGTTTCAAACGATGGAAAAGTCTTTTGTAGCGCGCTGCAGAACATTTAACTGAGGTGGCGTGAGGAAGTGTCATGGTTTCATTTGCTCTCAGTCTGATTATTCATCACATTTCACTCAGCGGAAGCTGCGAGAAAAAGAAAAATGGCTCTGAACAAACTCTCGAGTTGACTCAGTTCAGATCTTTAGCCCGAAAAGATGAACGCCCGATAAGAGCTTCAACGTAACACCGTTTATCTTTACACAGCCTTAATGAAGGTCATAAAGTCACAGTTTGACTTTAACAGGATGATTTAACAACAAATATAATGTATTTGTGTGACTTGGTTGAAATATACATTTCCTCCGGACTTCTATATGTTTATATTTTTGGTATTTTAGGGTAAGCTTTGCGTTATTCCTTCCTATACTGTACTTTGGTATGACTTTGGTTGGTTCAATTTTAAAATAAAATAAAAATATATATGTTTTTAAGTCATTAAGTTGGACTTTGGTATTCAACCATTTCAGCTGATTGCATGCCCTTACACC
>JBBPBX010011221.1:0-56369 GCA_038048925.1 Garcialebias charrua | reverse complement strand
TGCCAGGGTCGACTTTCCTGCAAATGGAGCCGAGCGGAAAAGGTGTGTCTGAGTTCCCTGGTCCACGTAGAGCCCGTCTGCACTCTTCGACTCACTGATCTGCAACAGAACGAAGAAAAGTGGATCCTGTCTGGATCAGTTACAACCCCTGGCAAAAATGAGGGAATCATCCCTCTTTTGGGATACTTTTGAGATCATTTCATTTTGAATAAAAATCTTGTCACAGATATACAAACTATAATATTTAAAAATTCCAGTTTGTTGCATCACCTTTATAAAATACTGGGTATGACAATCTACTCAATCAATCCAACTGCAACTGTCTCTTATTGCTGTTGCCAGATCAGTTTTGCAGGTTGGAGTCTTGTCATTGATCGTTTTCTTCAATTTCCAGTGGATATTCAATTGGACTGAGGTCTGGACCATTTGCAGGCCATGCCATTGAAGGGATGTTTACAGTTCTTTGCACTAAGAGCATTATCATTTTGAAAAATAGCCATTTTCACTACATTGCAATTGTCCTAAAATTGCAATGTAGACTTTGGTATTTATTGAAGATGTTTTACCTTTATTTCCTCTAAATCTAAAAAAGCATTTATTACTTGATGTTTTTATCGTTTCTCAATATCACAAAGTTGCAATTTAGAAAAATTATAGTCTTGTGGTGTGTCTGATTAATACTTTTATACACATTTTTTTAAAAGATGATGCAAAAGTGGCGATTCCACAATATTTCCCAGGAGTTGTTCAACTTGTGTTTTGTTCAGCAATCTAAAGCAACCAAAAGCTTCTCGTACCCTGTGACCCATGACTGCCATCTCAGCGTAGCCCAGCAGGGTTGTTGCTGCTTCATCAGTGAACCAGTCATCCTCACTGCCACCCAGGTCTGACGTGTCCACGCCTCGGCTTTCGCTCTGCACTCCTGTGGATGTGTCGTACAGATGAATGCGACGCTTGTAGTGATAACTTTCAGGAACCTTACAGGGAAGGAGGATGTGAAAATATATTTTGAGATTAAAAACAATAAAAAGGAGTACATTTCTTGTAAGTTAATGCTGGGTAAGCCTCTTATCGGAAAGAACAATGGACTTTTGATCCTTTGTTTTCAGTTTATAAAAGTAACAGAGCAGTTTTTGGGGGTTACATAACTTTTGTCTGTAGTTTCCTATTTGCCTTTCTGACTAGTTTGAAGTAGGGGTTTAGTTGAAAAAACTGTTTTAAGACAGACGTTCAGGCAAAATTCAGGAACATCATGATGAAAATGTGAATTTGGTTTAAAGATTAATAGTTTTATTGCTACTTCAATCAAATTTGATGAAACCACGTCATAAACTGCACCTAAAGCTCCCGTTGTGCTGTTAAAAGTTTAATGTTTTAACTTCCATTTAGGTAAAGTTTTATTTTTGTTTTTCCCCTAAATAAAAAAAGTGTGGTGTGTGTAAAATGTATTGCACAATGAAAACGATGTGGATGTTTCTGGATAAAACAGTGCAGATGAAGCATATCACTGCAATAGGAGGTCAAACTGCACTGCCAACAAATAAATGAGTGAATTTTCAGTTGTTAAAATATCGAACTGAGGTTTGATCAAAATGTTAATTTGAGATATTAGATTTTAACTCCTTAAAAAAATGGGCAGGAAATTTGGTTTCCTGCTTTGGAAGGAGATGATGGGGGTAAAAAAGAGGAAAGGGGCTGGGTAATTTGATGTATTTAAAGTTACATGCAAGCCATTTTAAAAAGGCATGGTTTAGTATAAATTCTTTTTAATTATTTCTATATTTGTCTAATCAATATCTGCAGACCATTTTAATGTAAAAATAATCGTAATGTTGAATTCTTCTGATATTAAGCTCATTATATTATTAGTAAGTACTGGTTCAACCCATTACAACTGTGTGTCTGTAATGATTATTATACTGATTTAAACATTCACCAAATAAAATAAAATAAACTGTTTCAAATACACTTTTTATGGCAAAAAATTAACAAAAGTAAATAAAAATGCTCGTCAGAATATGTCGGTGCCCCTCAGCATCATCTTTTGGATCTCAGGGACTGAATTCGGTTGGAAGGCCTCACCTTGAAAGAGCGCAGCGTCTGCACCGGAATGGGCTCCAGGCTGCCGTAAACAAAGTCTCGCTCTCTCGGCGTGCAGGCCTCGATTTGTCCGAAGGAGAGCAGCATGCGTCCGTGGTGCACCATGTACATGGTGTACTCCTGTGGGGTGAGCTCCTGGCCCAGACGCTCCAGAACCCCATCCTGCCATGGGGCCAGCCCGGTCTTACTCGTGTCAAGTGCAGGGCAGTTGTTTGGTGCATCAGAACCATCCGTCTTCATGCCCGTCTGGGTTTCACACGTTTTATCCTGCTGCCTCTCATCCTTTGAAGCTCTCCCGCTCTGGGTTTGTTCCTTCTCTCCAGCCTTTTGCTTTTGTTTTGAATTTTCCAAGTTTTCCTGAGCGACCGTGCAGGCGCCTTTGTCCATGTTGAACATCATCTCAAACAGATCGAACTTCTCTTTGTTGATGACCGAACCATGCCCGCTGCAGATCGCTGCAGTTTCTTCTGCAGTAACATTTTCACTCACACTCAGTTCAGGGAGGCCTGCAAAAGAAAAAGGGAAGATACTAATTTGTTTGCACTGTTTTTAAAGGGTTTGTATAGATTTCAAAAAGTTTTAACCCAGCCTTGATTCCTTCATATTTTGCTTCTAAAGGAGCTATCATATTTTCTTCTGGTATTGACTGCAGACTTTCTAAGAATGTACTAATAATAATAATAATGAATTCAATTTATAATGCACTTTTCATTAGTGGAAATCTCAAAGTGCTACACACATTGAATGCTACACACATTCATACACCGGCAGCGGCAGACTACCATGCAAGGTGCTTTCCAGTCCTACCGGGAGCAACTCGGGGTTAAGTGTCTTGCCCAAGGACACAACGACACATGGTGTGGGGAACCGGGATTCGAACCGCCAACCTTCCGATCGGGGGACGGCTGCCATTACCACTACGCCACGGCTGCCCCCTCGCTATACATCAAGTTTTCAGTTAATAGCTCTCTGGGACTCACATAAAATGCAATATTCAGTCTGTTAAACTGTTGTCGTTGATATTTTTTTCACTGAATTAATAAAAACAACCAAACTGAATTTGTAACAGATGCATTAAAAAACTTAACTTAAAGATCCAATTTACCAGTTAATTTGTTATGCATTGACACAACACCGATTCGTTTCTTGAATTTAGGAGCCTACTAAAGGTTCACAAGTCTGAATTAAGAGGCTTAAACAAAAAATAAAAAAACACTGTTGAATAGATTAATGGACAGAACATTTGTGAAAAGGCAAAGTTAAAAAAGAAAAACACACAAAAAAAACTTAAATCTGAAAAAACGTCGATCAAGAAATTATTACCAGAAAAGTCTGTTTCCTTGAAAGCAAAATTTTCATTTATAGATTTACTTTTATAACTTATTCATGCTAAAAGCTTAATAAAGTAATAAAAGGCTATAGTAAAAAATGTAACCCAGTTAACCTTTTTCAGAACAAATATGTATCAATTATCTTAAAATGACCTTCAGAGATCATTCAATATACATATGTATTAAAAAAAAATTCAAGATAGCTAAAAAGTGTTTTCAGGTTTTAAGACATTTGATTTAATTTTACAGAAGGGGTGGCTCAGCGAGAAGGTTGCTGGATTGAATCCCAGCTGGGTGGAGTTCGCATGTTCTCTCCGTGCATGAGTGGATTTTCTCCAGGTTCTCCAGTTTTCTCCCACAGACTAAAAACATGCATGTTAGGCTGATTGGTGACTCTAAATTGTCTCTAGGTGAGAGAGAGACTGAATGGTTCTTTCTCTCATTTGTGTCTGTGTCCCTGTGATGGACTGGAGACATGTCCAGGCCAGGGTGTCCCCCGCCTCTCGCACAGTGACTGCTGGATATGGGCACCAGTGACCCCACAACCCGAAAAAAGAAGAAGCGGGTAAGATAATGGATGGATGGATTTTGCAGACTGTGACTAACCTTCAGTTGGATGTCTGTCCTGAACACCATTTGCAATCCCTCCAACTGCTGCTTCCTCCTTCATGTCCTCTTTTATTTCCTCCTCCTCTTCCTCCTCCATCAGCTCTGGATAGAGCGGCTTCATTTTGAGTCGTTTGTAAAGATCTGACTGATCAGCAAGAGCCATGGCAACATCCAAAGCCTCCTCAGCTCCTCTTTCCTTCACAACGTTGTCCTGCAGGGCAACATATTGGTGAGGGTTTGTGTCATCCAGTGGCCAGCGGTTCCACTCCATGGAGCAGCACACCACGCTGGCCGGACACACCTGGAGGTGAGCGGCCTGCGAGGAGCGGGGCAGC
This sequence comes from Garcialebias charrua, assembly GCA_038048925.1. Lineage (NCBI taxonomy): Eukaryota > Metazoa > Chordata > Actinopteri > Cyprinodontiformes > Rivulidae > Garcialebias > Garcialebias charrua. The sequence goes on along the minus strand of JBBPBX010011221.1, from coordinate 51,994 downwards.
TGGAGCGGGCAGCCGTACTCGGCGTTGAGGCAGGGCACCCTCACGTTGGGGCAGAGCAGCAGGTGATCCTCCTCTTTGCACAGGTGGAACACAGCACCGCAGAGCAGACGGCAGGGGGTGACGGCACAGCTCACAGAGACCTCCACACGAGTCCTGCAGCGACGACTGTAGCAGGAGTCACAGTGGAGATGCTGCCGAGCCCTGGAGGCCCGAGAACGATGACTCTGAGAGGAAACACGTCAAATGAAAGGTTTGGTGACGTGTGGCAACAAATGCATGCACAAACCCAAATGACCAAAACAAATCTATTTTTTGTTGTTTTCCTGACAGAAAAAAAACCCCACAAGATGTTTCATATTTTGTTTCGCCTGTCTTTTTAAATTATTTAATTTGTGCACTTCAGGCCTGCATCATACAGTACAACATCTGGAAAAAAATTTGAATTACCACTTGGAGGATCTATTTATTATTATCTCTTTTTTTTTTTTAGAATACTTCATTTTGGATTTTTCAATAACAATATTACAATTATTAATTGACAAGACAAGAATCACTCATGAATAATAATAATAATAATAATAATGTCTATTCCTGTCATCTGCGTATGTTTCCCATACACAGACGAAATTCGTCTCTGCATTTAACCCAACCACCTACCAGGTGGTGCAGTGAGCAGCCCGAAAGCGCCCGGGGAGCTGGAGAAATAGGTGTGCACTCATAGACACCCCAAGCTGGGTAGTGGCCGGGACGCGAACCCGCGACCTTCGGGTCCGTAGTCAAAAACCCTGCCACTAGACCATCTTAGACTGTAAGGCGCATTAAGCGAAACAAAACAGTCAAATAAGTCAAACTTTATTCAAGTCATTCACAATAACCACATAAAAGTGGTCTGAGGTCAGTAAGCACAACCAGAATTAATACAGAAGGGTCACTGGATTATAAGGCTCACAGTCGAGTTTTGAGAAAATTTAAGGATTTTAAGTGCGCCTTATAGTCCGAAGAATACGTAATTTAGTGCAGGGCCTGAAATGCGGACGTTTTATTAGAAATTTAGTTAAAGGGACAAGAAATAACTTAAAATGAAAGTCTAAATAAAGGTCAAATTCAAATTTTTTTCTTCTTCTTCAGCCTTTTTTTTCTTCTTCCTGATTTGGAGTTGTACTTCTATGTGATGAACATTTAAGATACTGAACATGTGACTCACCATATCTGCAGCTTGTTACCCTGCAGGAAACAAAGAGAGAGACATCTCTTTCAAAAACAAAACTCTAACACTCCGGGACATTTATCCGACAAAAACCTGTGATAAAGTGGATTTCTGTGTTAAATTTGTTAATAAAGTTAATTCCAAATGAAAATCTCTTCTTTTTTTTTTCCGGATTGTATTTAGACAACTCAAAAAGTACAGCACAAGCAGAAAAAGGCAAAGAAATTAAGGATACCACTTCTTGTGAGCAGTTGTGCCAAAACCTAAATGTTTTGTAAAAACTTGGAATATTTTAAATAAGTAGACTAACTTGAAGAAAATGCAAGGGCAAACAAGAAAAAGCAGAGGAGCTGACCAAAATGAGAAAAATACGAAGGAGAGACGATTGCTGGATGACAACAGGTGTGCAGATCATTTACTGAACACATATGTGAGAGGACATTTAATAATAATGAAGATACTGTACAACAGACATAAATTATAACTTAAAATACACAAACTTACCCAAAGGAAACCAAGTCCTTAACTAAATTCATGCAGCAGCAATTATTTATTTTTCCAGGAAACCTACACGCTGGTTGACATTTTACATGCACAAAAACTCACACATTCTTTAAAATGCAGAGTTTAACCTCTACCGCATGCTGCTCAGCCCTGTGGTAGTTTTATGGCTCAAATTACAGTAAATTGAAACAGGCTGGAACCGTCTTTTCAGTTTGGATGCACAGAAAAAGTAATGATTTCAGTCCAAACCCAGCACAATCAAACTTTTCCTACCAAGCCTCCTCCGGTCGTGTTGTTCAGTCTCTGGTTTTATAACGCAGCTTTCAGTCCTTGTGTTGTTCTCTGAACTGGCTGGTTAAAATTAGCCGAGCAGCACTGAGCAATGTGGGTTCAACTCCCACTAGAGCAGGGGTCTGCAACCTTTACGATCAAAAGAGCCATCTCTGCCCTTTCGTTCACTAAATTAAACGTGTCAAGGGACTCAATACCTGCTACAACTGTCATTATCAACTGGTGGTCCGTGGGCCATTTTAAGTTTGCTAGAGGGGCTTTTCTGGCCAGTAGGTGTGAAATTATAAAACTAAAAACATCGAATGATTGTTAACATTTATTAATATTTTTACTTTTTGAGACAAAAGAAAATGTTGGATTCCATCCATCTTCCATTCATCTGTCCAACAACTTGTATTGTCTTGTATTTTGCCAATAATAATAATAATAATAATTAAAAAAAAAAATCAAAAACAGTGAACTGTGCAAAGTCAGGGGTCACCAACCTTTTCGAAACTGAGAGCTACTTCGTGGGTACGGAGTCATACAAAGGGCACCAGTTTGATAAACTCTTCGGAAATAACAAAGCGTAAATTGAATTTTTTAAATAATAAACATATATTTAAGAAGATATTTTTAAGATAGACATTTTAATATATATATATAAATACAAAAAAAGAATAACAACTGATTAAAATGAAATTTTAAATGCAGCTAAGTAGTGAGTTGTGCTATTTTTAGATCAGGTCCGGGGGTACCTCAAATGGTCCTTGAGGGCACCTGGGTGCCCGCGGGCACCATATTGGTGACCCCTGGCGACAAATGTGCTTTTTATAAAATTGTGGCGTACCTTATTTTTTGGACTACTGTATAAGGCGCATTTTAAATTCTTTAATTTTCTCAAATATTGACAGCAAGCCTTATAATCCAGTGAGTCTTCTGTATTAATTCTGGTTGTGCACTGACCTCAAACCAATTGCATGTGGTTATTATAAATGAGTTGGATAAAGTTTGACTTATTATTTGACTGTTTTGTTTTGATAATGCGCCTTATAATCCAGTGCGCCTTTTAGTCCAAAAAATATGGTAATTGCGTATCTTACTTTGAAGAATAAAGCATAAAGTTAAAGTGAGTATAATTTACTTTGTGTATTAGTACTAGTAGCCACATATTTGCAAAGGAGTTGAAGGGAAAACTGTTAAACTAGTCATTTTTTTGTTGTGGGTACAACATCCTATAAAATTCAGTTTTAGTTTTGGTCAAAGCTTGAAAGAGCCGCTGCAGAGGGACCAAAGAGCCGCATGTGGCTCCAGAGCCGCAGGTTGCAGACCCTTGCACTAGAGGACACTGTGTCTTCAAGCCTCAGCTTTGCAGCTTGTGCAGGCTGAGATGTTTCCAGGTGTAGCACAGAATGATTCAGAGCCAGGTTCCTTTGTGTTGGTGGCTGAAAGGCTCATGACCTGAGCTCTGAGCACCTGTGGAGCACATCTGAGTCAGTGCTTGGCTCTATTTTTAACACAAACACTGACACCGGAGCCGAGAAAGCACAAGTCAGAGTGCAAGGAGCAAGCGTCTGATCTCAGCTCACGCAGCGGCAGACGACAACTCTTTCCTTTAACTCCAGTCCAACAGAACCTGCTGTTACCCTGCCAGTCCTCAGTGCTGTTCTGAGGGACTTGGAGAGTTTGATTTCCAAAATCTGCAACTTCAGATAAAGACAGCTGGCTGACGATCATCTAAAAGATGGTAGGTTTTTATTTTCCAACAGTTGCTGAGGTGTGTTTAAGGTTTGAAAAATCTGTTTACTTCAGGCTTTAAACAAACAGAACTCATACAGACGCTAGTCTTTTGCATCATTTTACCTTGGAATAGCTTAAAGGTGCTCATTGCAAAGGATGAAATTAAATATTTAACACATTATCCTGAATTATATCAATATATATGGTTGAGTTTAAGAGTTTCTGCAGTTGTTTCCCAGATGTTCTGAATGCAATTCTGAAATGTGAGTCCTCACTCACTTGTAAACAAAGGACTTACCGTATTTTTTGGCCTATAAATCGGTTTTTTTAAACATAATTTGCATGCCCTGTGACTTATATGCCGAAGCGATGTATTTATGGATTCTTCCCATATTTATAAAACCAATTTTTGGCTGAGATATGAGCGTTTCATTTATTCTGACTAAAAATATTGAACACTACCATTTTCAGCCGCTAGATGGCGCTCAAGCAGTATGGCATGCCGTTGTATCATGTAAAAGGTAAAAGTGCCTATTAATGACACAACAGCTTGTCAAAGTCTGCCTCCGTCATAGAGCAACTGTCAAATCATCTTCATTTTGCTGCGCCTTCCCAACGAAATGCAGCTAATTTGACCATTGAAGTGAATTTATAAGTAAAAGTTCAACTGAGACACGCCTTTACTATAAAGTCGAGCTAACCAAGAATTGTTTTAGGGCCTTATCTTGTTCAATTTTGAAGAAATGCACGAGTCGCCCTCTGCACGTTTATGTTTCCGCATATCTGCTTTTGAAATTGCAGCTGATTTGATTGTCAACGTGCATTTATCAAGCAAAAGTTCAACCGAGACACACCTTTGCTATAATTTTGAGCAAACAAACAATTGTTTTTAAGTGTTAATCTTGTTAAATTCTTGTTAAAGTCCTCCTGTGCTCGCTTCCGCGGCCACCATTTGGCAGCCATTCGATTTTTGGCACAACACCGGCCCACATTTCCAGGTTGTATAGATGTGACGTATTTATGGATTTTTCCACTTTATTAGACATATTTGGACTGATGCAACTTATAGGGCGGTGCAACATTTATGGTGGAAAATACGGTACCTGAGGCTTGAATCACAGGACTGGCCTACAAAAGGCTGTTAGAGCTTGTGTAGGATAAAAAAAAAAGATTTTTAATGTTGGATTTCACTCATTTTGGCTGTTTACGTAGGTGAATAAACGCATGAGGTGGTTGGTCACAATTTTTGCATTAACCATCAATATGAGAAGAAAAATGTGTATTTTGTTTCTTTCTTTATGGTTTTTATCATATAGTTTCCAAGACGTGGAAATGAAGACGTTTTTAGTTTGTCCTGACTCCTGACTAGGGTTTGAACGAGTACATAATTTTTAAACTCGACATTAACATAATAATACTCGAGTAGAGCTAGAGTAGTTGATGATGTCATAGGATCTCAGATGCAAAAAATTATTAACTAATTAAAACCGCAAAAAATAAATGTAATTTATTATTTACAAAAAAAGACCAACAAAACATTGGGAGCATATATATACAGTATTAGGTTCCTACCATTTATCTTACAGCAAATAAGTCACAGGAAACCCAAAACTGTTAGTTATTATTATTAAGCTGCAAAAGTGAAAAAAAAAATGTGCGTCACGTCAAAAACAAAATTAAAAACAGTGGGGCGGTTGACCCAGAGCCATATAAAGTGAGAGTTCCGACACCCTTTGAACTCGCCGACAGGCGGTCAATCGTTCCAAACTACGGCTATGGAAACCTTGTGGAGCTGCGCCCTCTGGCGGCGACGGAGCGCTACTGCAGGCAGCGTCAGACTGTAACCAGAGCCATGGAACAAATCGCCCCCTCCATGACCCACGTGACTTCCGCATTCCATTCTTACAATGGAACTCTATGGAAGTGTCGCAACTCTCACTTTATATGGCTCTGGGTTGACCGCCCCGCACCACCGCCTGTGATGCTGCGCATTAGGTTTAGTTTTAGAGATTGATATGTTAATAGGTTTTTAGAGGTTTAGAGATTAATATTTTTTGCCTTTTATTTGTGAAACAAGGTCAGAGGAAGCTGTTTCTGGTTCGGTCATTGGACTCGGTGTTGCACCATATTCTGTGACCTGCAACAGTTCATGCAACACCGCCCCCTACGGTCACAATATACGGGTGGTCACAGAATATGGTGTAACACCGGTTTGCAATGTGCTCCAAACAGGAAGTTGATTCATTTTCTGTTCTGTAACTGCGACATGATGACGTCACTACGACTACTCGACTTGAAATTTAAAAACTCGATAGAGGTCCAAGAAATCGATGTGTCGATTACTCGAGTAGTCTGTTAAAGCCCTAGTCCTGACATGTTTATTTAGAATTTCTTTGTTGCTGTTTTTATGAAACGTAGTAAAGTTGTGAGTTTAACGTTTAGCCTCTTTTGCCCGTGCCGCTCAGAGTCATCGTTCTCGGGCCTCCAGGGCTCGGCAGCATCTCCACTGTGACTCCTGCTACAGTCGTCGCTGCAGGACTCGTGTGGAGGTCTCTGTGAGCTGTGCCGTCACCCCCTGCCGTCTGCTCTGCGGGGCTGTGTTCCACCTGTGCAAAGAGGAGGATCACCTGCTGCTCTGCCCCAACGGGAGGGTGCCCTGCCTCAACGCCGAGTACGGCTGCCCGGTCCAGCTGCCCCGCTCCTCGCAGGCCGCTCACCTCCAGGTGTGTCCGGCCAGCGTGGTGTGCTGCTCCATGGAGTGGAACCGCTGGCCTGCCAACGACGCCTGCTCCCATCCAAACGCCGAGCTGTTTGAAAACCTGCTCCGAGAGCAAGAGCGGGGAGGGTCCCTGGACCTGGCCTTGGCCCTGAAAGACCAGGGCAGTCTGTTTCACGCCGTTAAGATGAAGAAGCTGTTCCCAGAGCTGCTCCAAAGTGTGGAAGAGGAGGAGAGGGAGGAAGAAAGGAGAGAGGAGGAGAGGAGGAAGGAAAAGGAGAGGAAGAGAAAGGCCAAGCTGGAGAAGGAGGCGGCAGAAAGAGTGGCTGCAAAAGAAGCCAGAGAAAACCAGTGGCAGTCGGCGAACATGCTCGCCTTCCATCTTCCTGACGAGCAAACGGACGAGTCTGAGGTGGAGCCAGAGCTCACCCAGGAGGAGAGGGAGGCTCTCGCCAGGGCGGCAGTGGACGCCGATCTGTTGGAAAACTACAGGGCCTGGGAGCGCATGTTCAGCATGGAGATGGGTGGCTGCAGGGAAGCTGCGGCTGGCGGAGGTCGGGGTCAAAGGTCAGTGACGGGGAGAGGCCTCGTGACTTTGACTGAGGAAGATTCAGCTGGCAGCGGCGCAGCATCTTCCAGCTTGTGCACGCAGGCGATGGGTGCCTGCTCTGCTCCGCCCACAACACCGTGTGGTCTTTTGGGAAAAGTGGAGAAGAAGAAGTTTGAGTACTTGGAGCCCATGAAAATCATCACCGTTCGCTCTTTTAAAATCCCGACCAGCTTCACGGCCAGGCAGGGCCGCATCCGAAACCCTGGTTTCTACAAGAGGGAGCACGAAGCGGTGGATACCAGTGACCTGGGCGTGGCACCAGAGAACATGCCAGTGTGGGAGGAGGTGCAGGTGAGCAAACGGCCTGAAAACACGTTCCATACGAGTTCCTGAGAAACACATCTGCAAACCTGTCAACAATTCTTATTAAACGAACAGGAAAAAATCATCAAAGTGGGAGCTGCTAATTAAAAAAACATGTATATTTCATTCTATTAGACTTTTTCATGTTTTATAATTTGCCTTTGTCAGCTCTGAAGAGTCACGAGACATTTGGAGAACAAAGCAGGAGACAAATAAAAGAACGCTAGAAAACATGAAAATCAACAAGTTTGCAGAAACCTCTGTTTTTAATGACGTTTCCATTATTTGTATTTTTATTTAGCGTGCGTTTTGTGCCAAATCTTTCTGTTTGGTTAGTTTTCGGACTTTATCTTTGTGTGAGTGTCTTTCTATTATTGTACCACACTTCCATTCACTGATTTCTTTGATTTTCATCACTCCACGGTTGATTTGACCCTCCCAGGCCTCCCTGCTGTGCTCCTTGGAGAAGGAGCAGAGGGGTAACCTCATCGCTGAGACCTTGTGCTCCGACAGCCTGCTGACGGATGAAGGTACTCAGACCTACAGCTTCCTGTCTGCTCCTTTCCGGAGAAACGCGTCTCTTGCCGACATGACAGCTGGAAAACCTCTGGAGCTGCACCTTCAGCTGCAGGTGGAGAGCGTCACCAGCCAACACAACAAGGCCAGCTCTGCCTTCACCTTCCTCTGCGGACACAACTTCCAGCGCAGGGAATATGCCAATCACTATAAGTGAGTTTTCTTCATCAGCCAACTTTTTAAAACCACATGTCAGACCAGGAGTCTGATGTGTCTTCATCTTCCTCTGTAGAGGTTTGTTACAAAAATTAAAAACTGTTTCTCAATAATGAACTTACAGGAACATCCACAGCGACATCCAGATGTGTGTGAACGGGTGGTTTGAACAGAGATGCCCCCTGGCCTATCTGGGATGCTCCTTCAGCCAGAGGAGGTTCCAGCCCTCCACGCATGAAGCCACCGTCAACTACAAGTGAGCTTTTAATTAAAAAATATGGTCCTTTCACTGAGCCTGTCATTCATGATCTAATTAAAAAGAAAAGTGCATTCATACAGTAACAATCAACTGATGGAAACCCTGAAAACAAATGTCAGAATATTGCTGGTGTTGTTGCTTCTAAAAATAAAGTTAACTGTTTTTTTTTTGTTTTTTTGTTTTTCCTGACTCTATTTAAAATGGTGACATTATGATGTACAGTGACATTAAAAAAATGATCCTTTGGTCTAAAATAAAATGGGAAATCTTGTTTATATGCATGTATGATTTATGTATGTACCGTACTATACATATATGTATACAGTATATTAGAGATGCACGATATTGGATTTTTGGCCGGCGATATGCAATATTTTTATATACTTTGTCAGAACATAGCCTCTTATTTAGGCTTATTTACTACAAAAACTGTGCAACAGCTGTAAGAGCTGGTGCCATATATTCAGTAACAGCCATATGCATAGCACTTTAACTTACATTAAACGAGAAGTGTTAAATTATTTATTAGCATTAGTCACCTGCGATGCTGTCTCACTTGTGGAGGCCTGTTCCAGGTTCCTAGCTGCAGTGTGGGATCCTCTGCACTCCTGTGCCTTTTTTTTAGTTCAAAGTTTTTGTCTATCCATTGTGCCGTGAGACTAATCATGCTAACGGGGCTAACACTTGGCGTCCAAATGTCTGCGGTAAAACTCGCCCGGTTAAAAGTTGTGCTATCGGCTATTAGCTTCTCAATGACATCTGAAATGACGGCTTGTAACTCGGGTAAGGCTACGTCAGAAAAATATCTCCAACTGGGGACGATGGACTGAGGCTCAACCAACCAACCAACCAACCAACCAACCAACCAACCAACCAACCAACCAACCTACATACATACATACATGTACATACGTACATACATACATACATACATACATACATACATACGTGTACATACGTACATGTACATACATGCATATACATACATGCATGTACATACATGCATACATGTACATACGTACATGCATACCAGTACCGTACATACATACATGTACATACATACCAGTACATACATACTACTACATACATACATACATACATACATACATACATACATACATACTTTGTATATATAATGGTTACAAATCTTCCTGAAATGGGTAGTCAGTTGTCCAGTTCAGAATGAAACTGTTCCTCTGAGGACATTGAAGACCTTCCTATAACAGGATATTGATGGTGTATAAGCTTTCCTCAGAACCTTCTGAACCGCTCCTATGATATGGTGAACATGTGTGTTTTACCAGTTAACGCCTGGCTGACCTCAGAGAAGTGCCTGACCTGTTCTTTAATCTTGTCTTTCAGTGAAGAGCTGGGTTGTTTCAGCCTCCATCCCACCATCCATCCCTCTCTGGATGATTCCTCCCAGCGGTCCAGCAGCCCCTCAGGCTTCATGGCTGCACAGAAGAGTGGAGCTGAAGGAGAGGACTCTCTCAGCTCGCTGCCCTATGAGGTGCTGGTCCACGTGGCCAGCTTCCTGGACAGTCTGTCCCTGTCCCAGCTGTCCCTGGTGTCTCGGCTCATGAGGCAGGTGTGCTCCTCTCTGCTGCAGGACAGAGGGATGGTCACCCTCCGCTGGGAGAAGAAGGCCTTCTCACAGGGGGGAGCCAAGTGGACGGTGACACAGAAGGTAGGCTAAGTGTCAAAAAAACGTTTGATCGTGAGTTTTAATCCAAAATATTTGAGAAATTAAGTAACAAATGGATTTTTAGGAAGCTGAAACAAACACAAAAACACATTTCAATCAGTGAAAATAAAACTGGACTGGATCTGTGCTGCCCGTCTCCTCCTGTCCCTTCAGGTCTGGCAGTTTAGCACTTTGTTCTCTCCTGTGGACGCCTGGCGCTTCAGGGACGCTCCGTCCGTCTCCGAGCATCTAAAGGTGTGTCCCTACAACGAGAAGGACAACAAGACGGAGAGGATTCGCCTGCCGCGCGTCCGAGAAGACATCAAGACAAACAGGAGCTGCAAAGGCCCCACACTGGTCCATTTGTTCCAGCAGAAGAGGAGGATCATGATGTAGGAGAACTGGTGGCAGAAAAACTCTTTCATCATTTCTTTTAGACAAATGACAGATTAAACACCTAAATTCATGCTCGGTAATCCAGGTAATAATCCAACAAAGTTCAGTCAGGTCATCTGGACGGTTTCTTTTGTTGCTGAGACGTTTTGTCCTTCACCCAAAGGACTTCTTCAATCTGAGGAGCCCCCTCTGCAAGACAGATTAAAGTTTTGACACTGGGACACACTGTCAGGACTTTAGTGTTTAGTCTGAATCTAACTTGATTTGTAGAAATAAAGTCAAACTATTGATGTTAACCATGTTTTAAATGATATAAGTATTCATGATTGCTTTATTCAGTCAGATAATTTGCATTTTGTGCCGTTGTGGTTTAAATGTCCTCACTGATCTGATCTGTTATAGGACGAATGAAATAAAAAGAGAGGGTTAAAAAAAATGTTTTGCTGGTTGAAAACTATAATTCATGGCAGAACACAAGCTGGATTCACTGTCGATGTGTTTGTGGTTCAGAGTTGGGGGGATTAAAAGGATATGGGGTCAAGTTTTTGTGTTACAGACAATGAATCAGACAACTGGAGCAAAACACACCAAACAGCAAACAGAAGTGTTGTGGCAAAACCTTCACAAAATACTGTATATGGTGTTTTTTCTGTCCGCTATCGTTTCTGAACATTAACAATGCATAAACTTTACTTCAAAAACTTTGTCTTTAGGCCTTTGTTTTTTTACAAAATAATAGTGTGAAAAATAGTTAAGCAGTGTTACATAATGGCCAGTAGAGCAGACGAAAAAGGTTCAACAGGTTAAAAAAAAAACTGGTAAAGGGCACATTTCATGAATCATCATCCTGTTATCTTTAAAAAAAAATTTTTTAGTTTTGGTTAATCTTACCAGCAGTCAGTTCTGACCATTCTGGAAAGTGTCGATTTAATAAATCTGAATCGCATTGCATGCTAAGTGACAAAAAGAATGGCATGGTCATCCAGGGGTCTGCAACCTTTACGATCAAAAGAGCCATTTCTGCCCTTTCGTTCACTAAATTAAACGTGTCAAGAGCCGCAATACCTGCTACAACTGTCATTATCAACTGGTGGCCCGTGGGCCATTTAAAGTTTGCTAGAGGGGCTTTTCTGACCTGTAGGTGAGAAATGATAAAACTAAAAACATCTAATGATTGTTAACATTTATTGATATTTTTACATTTTGAGACAAAAGAAAATATTGGATTCCATCCATCTTCCATTCATCTGTCCAATGTCTTGTATTGTCTTGTATTTTGCCAATAATAATAAATAAAATAAATAAAACAGTGAACTGTGCAGACAAATGTGCTTTTTATATAATTGTGGAGTACCTTGTTTTTTGGACTATAAGGTGCATTTAAAATCCTTTAATTTTCTCAAAAATTGACAGAGAGCCTTATAATCCAGTGAGTCTTCTGTATTAATTCTGGTTACTGATCTCAAACCGATTGTATGGGGTTATTATGAATGAGTTGGATAAAGTTTGACTTATCTGACTGTTTTGTTTTGATAATGCGCCTTATAATCTGGTGTACCTTATGTATGAAAACAGACCCCATCATTGATATTGAGCCTTATAATCTGGTGCACCTTATAGTCCAAAAAATATTGTACAGGTAATTGCGTATCCTACTTTGAAGAATAAAGCATAATGTTAAAGTGAGTATAATTTACTTTGTGTATTAGTACTAGTATCCACATACTGTATTTGCAAAGGAATTGACAGGAAAACTGTTCAACTAGTCATTTTTTTGTGGCTACAACATCCTATAAAATTCAGTTTTATGTTAATTTTGGACAAAGCTTGAAAGAGCCGCTGCAGAGGGACCAAAGAGCCGCACGTGGCTCCAGAGCTGCAGGTTGCAGACCCTTGGTCATGGCAAATACACAATTTTTTTTTTCCATTTCAGGATGAACCAAAATACATTAAAGTTTTATGGGAAAGATCTGGACACTTGGACAAAGAGAAGAGTTGAGCTGTCAACTGATCATCACCTGGTAGTGAGTTGGATCAGATGGCGGGGGAAGATGCCGGACAGACCCGGTAGACCCAAACGTGTAGTGAGGGTTTGAACGCCTGGCAGAAGAACCTGTCAGAGACATCTTCAACTCGCACCTCCGGGAGAGCTTTAACCGCATCCCAGCTGAGGCGGGGGACATTGTCTGTAATGTTCTGCATCTCACTTGTTGAGTTGGCTGCCTTGAGCTGTGGCCGCAAGGTTGTCGGTGCTTCTCGTGGTGGCCAACCACGAAATCGGTGGTGAACACCCCGGGTTAGGGAGGCTGTCAAGCTGAAGAAAGTCCTATTGGGCCTTGTTGGCCAGTGGGACTCTGGAGGCAGCTGAGGAGTACCGGAGGGCCAAGTGGTCCGGAGCCTTGGCTGTTTCTGAGGCAAAAGCTTGGATGTGGGAGGAGTTTGTCGAGACCTTGGATAGAAACTCTCGATCGGCTCCGAGGAGATTCTGGCAAACCATCAGACGGCTGAGGAGGGGAAAGCAGCACTTTACTAACACTGTATTCAGTGAAGGTGGGCTGCTGTTGACCTCAACTGTCCTGGTGGACACGCCTTTGCAACGTTGGACATCGGGGGCTGTGCCACGGGATTGGCAGACTGGGGTGGTCCCCTCTTCAAAAATGAGAATCAGAGGTGTGCTCCAATTATAGGGGCATCACTCTCCGCAGTCTTCCTGGTAAGGTCTATTCAGGGGTACTGGAGAAGTGAGTCCGATCGTTGGTCAAACCTCAGATCCAGGAGGAACAATGTGGGCTCCGTCCTGACCGTGGAACACTGGATCAGCTCTTTACCCTCACTAGGGTCCTCAAGGGGTCATGGGAGTTTGCCCATCCTGTCTACGTGTGTTTTGTGGATTTGGAGAAGGCATTCGACCATGTTCCTCGACACTGGGGCGGGTGCTCCGTGAGTTTGGCATTTGGGGCCGTTGTTACGGGCTGGTCAGTCCCTATACAAGAGGTGTGAGAGTTTGGTCCACATTGCCGGCAGTAAGTCGGACCCTTCAGAGTGGTAGTTGGAGTCCATCAGGGCTGCCTGTTGTCACGATTCTGTTCATAACTTTTATGGACAGAATTTCTCGTGTAGCCAGGGGGCGGAGAGTTTCCAGTTCGGTGGCCTCGTGATTCCACCTCTGCTCTTTGCAGATGATGTGGTCCTGTTGGCATCATTGTGTCGTGATCTCCAGCTCTCACTGGAGCATTTTGTAGCTGAGTGTGAAGAGGGGATGTGAATCAGCATCTCCAAATCTGAGACCATGGTCCTCAACCGGAAAAAGGTGGATTACTCTCTCCAGATCGAGGGTGAGGTTCTGCCTCAAGTGGAGGAGTTCAAGTATCTCTGGGGTTTGTTCACGAATGTGGGAAGAATGGAGCGTGAGATTAACAGATGGATCAGTGCAGCATCTGCAGTATTGCGACTCTGTACTGGTCTGTTGTGGTGAAGAGAGAGCTGAGCTGTAAGGCAAAACTCTCCGTTTACTGGTTGATCTATGTTCCTACCCTCACCTATATGTTCACGAGCTCTGGGTAGTGACCGAATGAATGAGATTGCGAATACAGGTGGTTAAAATGAGTTTCCTCCACAGGTATAGCGGAACTCTCCCTTAGAGATAGGGTTCAGTTATCAGGAGAGACTCGGAGTAGAACCGCTGCTCCTCCACATCGAGAGGAGCCAGTTGAGGTGGTTCGAGCATCTGGTAGCTCCCTGGACGCCTCCCCATAGGGAGGTGCTTTGTACATGTCCGGCTGGGAGGAAGACCCAGGATACGCTGGAGAGACTACAGGTATGTCTCTCGGTTGGCCTGGGAATACTTTGGAGTCCTCCCAGAAGAGCTGGCTGTGGAAAGAGATGTCTGGGCCTCCCTGCTCAAATGACCCAACTTCGGAACAAGCCAAAGATAATGGATGGGAAAGATCTGATCTAAATTTCACCTTAAGAAGTTGGAAAAAAAAAACATATTCATTATGAATTCTAAGTGATTCCTGACTAATGTATTTGACTTTTTGTCTGTGTGTTTCACTGGAACATATTAAAAACTGTTGGGCACATAAGTCTTGTTGTCTATTGTCATGTGTGAAATCCTCATTCACTCACGTGGCCATGCTGCCACCTGCTGTCCACCACCGGTACTGTTTCTATTATCCATCTGAGCAGGTGGATTCAACAACTTCATTGGTAAATCCACGAAAAGCATCAGTATAACTGTTTATAGTCTCAGTTCTGTTAATACCTAACGTATCATGAAATTTGTTGAATATTTAATCCTTCTCTATTCTTGATCTGATGTGTCAAAGTTCAACGGTGTCGTCGTTTTCTGATCAGGTTTCAGGCCTAAAAGACCTATGGGTATTTTCTCTACATGTTTAATTGTAATTTAGAAGATAATCCTCCTATTAGGTCTTTAACATGCTTATCAAATTGTGGAGTTCTTGTTCTTCTGACAGCTCTGTAAATATACATTTTGCTTTACTTGTATTTGATATTATTGACCATTTATGTCAGGCAACAGTTTGCACCCAGTGATGCAGCAGCTATCAGTGACTAATAATAATAATAACTAATTCAATTTATAACGCACTTTTCATTACTGAAAATCTCAAAGTGCTACACATATATTGAATGCTACACACATTCATAAACCGGTGGCGGCAGACTACCATGCAAGGTGCTTTCCAGTCCTACCGGGAGCAATTCAGGGTTAAGTGTCTTGCCCAAGGACACAACGACACATGGTGCGGGTCCCGGGAGTCGAACCGCCAACTTTCCGATCGGGAGACGACTGCCATTACCACTACACCAAGGCCGCCCGTGGCCCGACTGACTAAAACTAGTTCAAGTGGAGAAGTCCAGTTCCCTTCTATTTACCCACTTATGATCTGGTTTAAATTGTGAACAAATAACTTCTGAGGTGACAAAAAAAAAAAAAAAACACAAATCTTTGTTTCTTTATTTCAGCCTGTGCTCAGATGCATTGATGACACCGTCTCAGACAGATGAAGTATTTTTCTCTCCACTCTCTTTAAGAAAAGTCTGTCTCAAGGCGTGCTGGGTTTCTTTTGATACTTTGTACGATGTAACGCTGTCGTCTGTTAGTCCTGTACAGCTCCAGCCTCTTTGCCTCCTCCTGGGGGTCCTGCAGCACTCCTTCCCACCTCAGACTCTCCCTGGTCTGGAAGCTGAGCTCGGTCACCTGAGCTGGAGATTCATTTTTGCTGGTTTTATGAGTCACTGTAGGTAGGGACTGAGAATCCCTGTGGCACCTTTTGGTCTTCTGACCACTACCAGCGCACGGTTTTCTGTCCTTTTTACTGAACGCTCTAAGCTTGGGAAGGTGCTCTTCACTTGGACCCAGGTTTGGATGGGACTGCATGGAAACTGGCGAAGTGTCAGGAGCCGAGGACACAGCCAGATGTTTCTCTGCAGGGTGATAGCATAAACATGTTAACATCATATTGTAAAAAAAAAAAAGGGTTAATTTGAAATTACTTCAACAGATCATAAATACTTTACAAGTGGGTGAGATAACAATCCTCTAACAATCTTTTCTGGATTACGTGCTCTTTGCATGTTAACCATGTGTTCCTATGTGCATTTCATGAAAACAAAGTTCCCTGATTTTCTTCTGAGTAAATCTTGAAATTCCAGGATATCCATCACCAAATGCTGTAGCAATCATTCCTAATAATTAATTATTTAATTTGCCAGCAGTCCAAGAGGAAATGAATTTTACTTATAGAAAATGTAATTCAGAAGCCATACATCCATGAATTACTAAATGTCATTCAGTTATCAGGTGAAAATCTCTGTGGAAAAGTTTCCTCACAAGGACGAGTTTCCAGAAAGTTCTAAATGAGACGAGAGCGTAAGCTCCAGTGTATGATCTGACTCCTTTTTAAGGGATTAAATACTTTTGATTTTTAGTTGTAGGCTTTCTTTTCTTTCTACTGTATTCAACATCACTTTAGCTGTTTTTTAATATAATTTTCTTTCATTTCCCCCAATTTATATGCTTTCTTTTATGATTGTCTGTTGTCATCATTAAAATCAGGTCTCTCTTGTAAATGAGTCCTCGAGGCTCAATGAGACTAACCTGTATAAATAAAGGTTGAATGAATACTGTGTAGACCATATTAAAAAGCCATCAATCAGTATGGATACATGTACAAACTGTAAACTCAGTGATACTAGAATACTAGCATTAATACATTAAAATCTAAGAAAGTTTTCTTGTTTTCCCTGATTTCCACTGATGCAGCTCTTTAAACTGTCCGAGTGACACATTTGAATTAAACTCAGAACACATTCTTGTTCAAAATTAGCTTTATTTTACTACTATTTTACATTTATTTATTTAATTTATATTTGACTACTTCTTAGCTATATAAAACATATGGAAGTTGATAGTGAAACACAAATCTGAGCATTCACGAAATGTTTACCTTTATTTTCTGGAGCAGCTGTGCCTTTCTTTTTCTTCTTTTTGTGGTGAGAACTCCTGGTTGGATGGAGCAAGTTTTTGTTTTCTGCCATGATGGAATGATGCCCTGCGTCGAAAACGGAGGAGGAGGTAATTACAGATTATCACGTGACGCGTGCGACCATTCGGCATGAAAAAAGACGTGGAAATCTTCGAGTGTCGGCAGCTCTGCTTTGGATGAAAACTTCTCCAGATTTTACAAAAATAGGGGCACCGCTACATGCTAGTTTTTCTGGAAATCACGCGCCACAGCGACGTTGCCTAGTGACGCGTCCCCATAGCAACGTACACACCTTCTTCTTCTTCTTCTTCTTGTGGTGTTTATTGGCGGTTGGCAAACAACGTAATGGTGCATACCGCCACCTACTGAGCAAGAGTGTGTAGCTCATGGCCTCCTTTCCTGACACGTTGATGTTATGTAAATATTTAAAGGGGACCACAGATAGGTTTTTAAAAATTTTATGGTATGTCTGTGGGCTATCCAGACAATGATCATTCAATTTAATGCACAAAATAATTCTTAGATAATCAACTATACCCTTTTTAATTCTGCCATTTTTAACTTTCGTTTTGAACGACTGGTTTATGATAATGAGCTCTCATGGCCACGCCCTTCAAAGATCTGTTTACATTAACTACGCCCTCTGTAACAGCCAGTATCTCTAATCTGTTGTTGTTTTAAAATTAGCTCTTTTTTATTACTCATTTGACTTACTGTTAGTGCTAGCTTAAGATAACTTACCGAAAGCCGTCTGCGCGCGCCGCCATTATCTGCTCCCTTTAGCCCGAATCCGAGGCTAAAAATAGCTCGTTCCTCCTCCGCCCTTTTAGGTCCGCTCGTTGCATGCGGCGCTTTTGGGAGCGATCTCTGCTTCAGTCCAGACACACAAAGTTCACTGAGTGTTTCCAGTTAATTTATCCGTATGAGGCAACCTCTGACCGGACCACCACACTCCTCAAAAGCTATCAGCTCCCAGCCAGCTCCCACCCGCAGATGGTCTCTTCGCCGGCGGTCTGCTCGTTTTCCGTCTGCCGGCTGCTCGTTGGGAGCGATCGCTAATACGCTAAAAATTGAACTAAAACGTAAAAATAACAATTATACTTTATTTATAAAGCCATTTAAAACAACCACAGCTGCAACAAAGTGCTGTACACATGAAATTAAGAACATTTAAACAAAAGATGAGATGAAATCAGGAAAAACAACCGTCACGTCTTTTATACTGAAGTGGGTTGAGCCTAACCAGGGGTTGCTAGGTGAGGGGCTGGACTCAAGGTGGGGGGGGATTGTCCTGCAGCTTGTGACGTCACAAACCGCAGGATTTGAAAACGAGACATTTATATCACAGAAAAATAAATCTACTTAGAGTAAATATACCACTGGGTGCATTTCTTTGGCCCTAGGACTGTTTTTTTATGAAGTACATACCCAAAGTTGAGTAAAAAAAACATTGAAAAGTGAATTTAGCATCTGTGGTCCCCTTTAAACAACACTTTTCTATCAATATTTATTTTATCCTTATCCCCTTCAGTTCCTAATATTCCTCCTAAACTCCATATTCTCCCCGTCTCTTTGACTTTTCTTTTCAATCTCTCCCTTTCTTCTGTATATTTAGTGCACTCCATCAGTACATGTTCTACACTTTCTGTTTCCCCACATTCCTCACATCTACTGTTATCCTTCCCCCATCATGAACACTGTGTCATTTAGAAGTCTATGGCCTACCCTCATTCTCATTATATCACCTCTTCTTTTCTACTTCTTTGTCTATATTTATTTATTTTTTCATTCATTCAACCTTTATTTAGTCAGGTAAATCTATTGAGCCTCGAGGGCTCATTTACGAAAGCGACCTGCTACAAACTAAAGAATGATGAACATCAATGATACAAATACATTAAACAATAAACAAAAGAAAAGAAAAAGTAGTAAAAAGTAGCAAAACCATTGGTCGACGGTGAGGAAGGTCAGAGAAGAAACTCAGGTTCTGTTACTCAATGTAGCATTGCAATTGTAATCTCACCGCCATCGGACCAGCCATTATTGTAACTGATTTTTGTATTTGAATAATCTTCTTCCTTTCTTGTCCTCACGCCATCTTTTCTGCCATTTTTCTATTTCTTTTCCTTTAATAATTGACTTACCCTCTCCTTTCCCTAACGGTATATTAACTGTTATTTCTCCTTTCAATGCTTTTTTAGCGAGTTTATCTGCTCTTTCATTCCCTTCCACCACCCCCGTGTGCTGGCACCCAACAAAACTACATCAATTCCATCTCTGTGTAACCTAAATACTGTAATGTGTGCTGTATTTCTAAAAGAAGGTCTTTCCTGTTGTTTCCCTCAGACTGTATATGACCGCCTTTGAATCAGTGCACCCTATCTGGTCTAACCTCCTCTGTCCATTGCAAGCTAAATATAACTGCCACCATCTCTGCCGTGAATACTGAACGTTGATCTGATTCTGATATCCTTTTGGAAATACAAACTTCTAATTCTGGAATATAGACTCCTATTCCCACCCACCCCTTTGTGTTATTTGAGCCATCTGTGTAAATAAGTATTTGTAACGTAAACACAGAGCAGTGACTTTAAGGGGAAACTAAATTTACATTCAGAACGAGTAAAATGTAGTCGGTGGATAAAGTAAATATACATTTCCGAAAGAAAGCTTTCTAATATGAGAAGTTATTTTTAACTGCAGACGCCTAAGTACCCACCACTGCACCCTGTATTCACTGGTTAACTGGACATCATTAACCTCACGCAGACTCTTCCACTGGTACATTTTCATCTTTAAATCACTTCTTGGTCTGCTGCCCTCATACATCTCCTCCTACATGTCTTTGCGTGAGTGCAGCTACAGTGTGCGCTCTCAGGACATGATTACCTGCAGTGTTCCGTCAGTGAGGACTGAACTTGGAAAAAGGGCCTTCTCCTACTCCGCTCCTGCTTCATGGAATATCTTACAAAAAGATCTGAAGCTCTCGACCTTGACTTCTCTAAATGGTTTTCAGAATCTGTTGGAATCCTGGCAAAAACCAATGCAGATCTGTTCCTGTCTTTGATTTTATACGTCTACCTTATAATGTTTTGCTAGTTTTTTGATACTTTGTAAAAAAAAAAATTTCTTTTTTTGTTTTTTTTTCTTCTCTCTTTTGTTTTCTATTGTTTATTGTTTGTTTGTTTATTGTTTATTGTTTAAGGAAATTATACCACTGCTGTTCATTGTTCTTTAGTTTTAGCAGGTCGCTTTCGTAAATGAGCCCTTGAGGTTCAAAAGATTTACCTGACTAAATAAAGGTTGAATGAATGAATGAAAAAATGATTTCTGGGACAGAAGGTGATATTTGACTAAGCAATGTCAGGTTCTGTAATGATGTCTGGTTTAATGTTTATTTCGTTTTTTTCATCATTGGTTAAAAAGAATCCTGTTAATTTCAGGACATTTAAAACTGTGAAGAAAAACATTGACCCCGACGTGATTTGAACACGCAACCTTCTGATCTGGAGTCAGACGCGCTACCGTTGCGCCACGAGGTCGCACGCTGATTACGTCAACATATTATCTGTAAAGACAAAATGAACGAAAACAGCAGCATGAAATCATTAATTCAATGTATATTTATAGAGGTTAGTCCCACTCAGAAATGCTTACGGTAAATTACACTTCGCATAATTATTTTCAGGTGTTATTTTGTTTATGTTTTTATGTAGCTCCTTACACTGCTGTTGTATGCTCGAATAAACATTTTTAAAATCTGTTTATCCAGGACTTCATGAAAAGTGTCATGTTACACTATGATCAGCAATATCACTGCAAGTTAAGAAGGTATAGGAAGGATTTTGTATCCAAGGTACAACACACTTCCCAAGTTCAAGTGCTTATGGCTTGTGACTGTACTCATAAAAACATGAGGATTTTGGCTTTAGTTGGAAGAAGGAGAGGCATTTTGTCCATTTTTATTATTAGCTTACACACAAATGTACATAATGAATGGAATACTGTAAGAGTAAAAACTATATAGTAATGCAGTGGGATTAATTATACTTTTGTATTATGAAGTGTGCCTTTTGCACAGATATGAAAACATCTTAGATACTGTACTGTTTTTCTTTTACATTTTATTGTTGGATGTAACTGGGACCCTGTGTACGTATTTCTTTATTGCCATTCGCACCACGTGGTCTGAATGATAATAAAGAATCTCTGAATCTCTCTGAATCATGTAGAATACTGAATAAAAAAATATTGCACATGCTCAATAATCTTTAATAATTGTCAATAATAATAATCAATAATAATTGTCTTAAATGCTGATAAAACCAAAGGGATGCTTTTCTTCCTCTGATTTTATCCTCAAATGGTGTTTGAGTTTGTTGATTCCTTTAAATATTTTATAGGAATCAATTATATTTTATAGGCCCCTGAGCAAGGCCCTTAACCCCCACCATCTGCTCCCTAAAAAACAGGTCTCTCATGAAAATGAGTTCTCGTGGCTCAATGAGACAACCTGGATAAATAAAGGGTAAATAAAAAAATAAAATGAAAATTTGGTCGATTCGCATCTCTCTTTTAAGCTCCATATGGAAAACCTAGTAAAGAAACTGAAAGTTAAACGGGGTTTCTTTTTCAGAAACAGATCTTGTCTAACTCTGAATGCTAGGAAACGCCTTGTATCTGTGACTTTCCTCCCCTCCATTGATTACGGTGACATTATATAATCTACATGAACGCTCCTACAAGCACCCTGCAGATGTTGGATGTTGTCTATCATGCACTAATGCCTCTTATCCACAAATCTGGTTCCTGTAAGGTCCCATTGTGGCTTGTTTGGGCCAGTTCCTATGGGACCAGTTTATTTCTGATTCATAACTGGCTGTGATTATCGTACCCACCACTGCACCCTGTATTTACTGGTTACCTGGACATCATGAACCTCACGCAGACTCTTCCATATTTTCATCTTCAAATCACTTCTTGGTCTGTTGCCTTCATACATCTCCTCCTACATGTTTCTGAGTGAGTGCAGCTACAGCGTGCGCTCTCAGGACATGATTACATGCATGCAGTGTTCCCTCTGTGAGGACTGAACTTGGCAAAAGGGCCTTCTCCTACTCTGCTCCTGCTTCATGGAATATCTTACAAAAAGATCTGAAGCTCTCGACCTTGACCTCTCTAAATGGTTTTAGGAATCTGTTGGAATCCTGGCAAGAACCAATGCAGACATGTTCCTGTTTTTAGTTTTCTACATTTGCCTTATAATCTATCTGTTTTGCTATTTTGTCATCTTTTTTCAACTTGTTAAAAAAAAAACATCTGTATACCTCTCTTACGATTGTCTGTTGTTGATTGTCTATTCTCCTCCTCCACCATCACCCTCAGCACTGGCTCTCCTCAGGGATGTGTGCTGAGCCCTCTTCTGTTTACTCTGCTCACATATGATTGTACAGCCACACATCCAGGCTGTCATATTGTTAAGTTTGCAGATGATACAGCTGTGGTGGGATGCATCACAGATAATGATGAATCCAGCTACAGACAGGAGGTGGAACATCTGGAGAGTTGGTGCAAAGAGAATAACCTTCACATGAATGTGAAGAAGACGAAGGAGATGATTGTGGACTTCAGAAGGAACAAACACACCCACACCCCACTGTATATAGGTGGATCTGCGGTGGAGGTGGTCTCCAGCTACAAATACCTGGGTGTACACATGAATGATAACCTCAGCTGGAGCAATAACACCACCAGCCTGATCAAGAAAGGTCATCAGAGACTCTACTTCCTCAGACGGCTGAGACGAGCCGGTCTGAGAAGCTCAGTCCTCACCTCGTTCTACAGGTGTGCAGTGGAGAGCGTCCTGTGCTCCAGCATCAACGTGTGGCATGGAGGCTGCACAGTTGCAGAGAGGAAAGCTCTACAAAGAGTGGTGAAGGCTGCACAGAAGTCTGTGGGAGTCAGTCTCCCCACCATCACAGACATTTACACCTCCAGATGCAGAAAAAGAGCCACCTGCATCATGAAAGACCTCACTCACCCAGCACACTCACTCTTTGCACCACTCCCCTCGGGACGGAGGTTGAGGAGCATCAAATGTAGAACCACTAGACTGAGGAACAGCTTCTACCCTGAGGCTGTCAGACTCATGAATAAATAAATAATAAGAATAAACACTGCAAAATGTCACATCATGCTGATACTGATCTGTTTCTTGTTGCTGCGTTCATCTGTGACCATCTGCTCATGTTCGTGCTGCTGTTTATAATGATGTTTTTCTACTACATTAGGGCTTAGTGTATTACTAGCTGATGTCTCTCTTAGTTAATCCTAGATGTTATTATTGTTTTTCTCTTGCATTTGTTGTTGGATGTAACTGGGACCCTGTGTACATAATCTCGTTTTCAACACATGTACTACATGCGGTGCAAATGACAATAAATTCTCTCTGACTCTGACTCTCTGACTCTGACTCTAAGGAAAGTCTACTGTCGCTGTTGTCATCATTCATACAGTAAAGGTGTGTCTCAGTTGAACTTTTCCTGAATAAACACACTTTGACGGTCAAATCAGCTGCATTTTGCCAAACCGACCAGGTGAAATGCAGCTGATTTGACCGTCAAAGTGCATTTATTAAGGAAAAGTTAAACTGAGACACACCTTTGCTGCACGCAAACAAATAATTGTGTTTAGGTGGTTATCTTGTAAATCTGGAAGAAATGCACAGCGAGTCGTCCCTCTGCGTGCTCCCGCTCCTGCAAATTGGCTTTTGAAATGCAGCTGATTTGACCGTCAAAGTGCATTTATTCAGGAAAAGTTCAACAGAGACACACCTTTGCTGTAATTTTGAGCAAACAAATAATTGTTTTTAGGTGTTAATCTTGTTAAACTATTAAAGTCCTCCCATGCACACGCCCGCGGCCACCATTTGGCAGCCATTCGATTTTTGGCACAACACCTGCCCACATTTCCGGGTTGTCAGTGGTGGCGCGTAACAAATGCAGTGACGCACAATTCATTCAACCTTTATTTAAACAGATAAGTCACATTGAGCCTCGAAGACTCATTTACAAGTGAGATCTGTTGAACAGACAATAAAAGTGGTGAAAAATGACCGGTTTGGAGACAAAAAAAAACCGAACACATTTTTGCTTGAAGGTCAAAAATGTGGTAATGGAAAAAAAAACTCACACACAAGCACAAAATGATGTTGAAATTACACAGAGGGCGGGGGAGGGGACTCAAATGCAGTGAGCAAGCCAGCCAATAGAGGCACTGCAGAGTTCAGATAGAATCACTCAGTTCATACACAGTAGTTCTCTGGAGATCTGTGCACACTCATGGGGGTGGGAGCTGCCGAGAACGGCCAGAGGCGAATCTAGAGTCCTGAAATGATGACAGAATGTTTATTCAGCTGGACTGCTCTGAAAAGTCTGTGGAATTCCTCAGCAGAAGGTTTGGGAGGGGCGAGAGCGTCAGGTTTACAAAACTTCTCAGGCGTGTTGAGATAAGACGGCCTGTAAAGGCCAGTCGGGGAGCCAAATTTCAGATAAACACGATTGTTTTGGGGACAGGCAGAACTTTAATGACATCTACCTTCAGTCTGTGTCGGTCCACTCGCTTCCGAAATGTCCAAATTAAAATGACCATACCAATGGAACGTGCCTGAGAGAATCCCCGAGATCTAATCCATTCAGCCAAAAGTCTGGATTCTCGAGACATGAACCAAGCATCATGTAAAGCAGACAGCCTGACCAGGTCCAGATTAGCTGCAGACGTCTTCCTTGTGTGTTGATAGACCAGGAACCAGCCAAATCCAAAAAGGAGGAACCAGTTATCATAAATCCAATTAAATATGTGTCCTTAAGATCCACAGATGACAGCAGAGATAGACACATCATCAAGTCTTCCAAGTCGATGAGATATCCAGCTGTGTGCATGCCAACAGGGCAAATCGGCTCACCTACAGCCTGTCTTTTTGAAGAAATGTTATCAGTTGTGTTGAGGGACCAACTGACCAAATTGAAGTCCATAGTTATGATTTGGAAGATTTTGTAATAGATGTAGTTTATAAAGCGAAGCGACATATTTATGTTGGTTTCCACTTTATTAGACGTATTTGGACTGATGCGACTCATGCGGCGGTGCAACGTGTACAGCGACAAGTACGGTACAATCGGCTGGGTTCATACACACAACTTTGTCATTACTTGCATTTTGTCATGTTCTGAATCTGAGTGTATTGTATTATATACTTTGTATAAAGTGTGTACAGTACCGTAAATTATTCAAACTTAAGAAAGAAGTGAAATGCAGCGTATGCATACCTGCTGCATGTGTCATCTCAAATAACTTTCAGAGCATAAAAAGTGGAAATTTGAAGAGAGTTTCCATCCTGTTCCTGTCTGCTCTGTATACACATCAAATGTATGTATGTATGTACACAGAAACAAACAGGTGTACCTCCTTTAACAAAGCAGCATATTCAATACAACTCTTTGTAAAGTGTTTGGGTCACTCTATCAATTCTAAAAAATAAAAAAATAAAATACTCCCTGTGTATTTTTACATGCTGCCATCAAACAGTTCATGCACAAGTTCGTAGTTCAGTGTCAGAGTTCAAACAAGTCTGTCCTCCTTCTGTTTCCCCATTGAGCTGAACTCTACCAGTAAGATGTACAGGAAGAAACAAGTCATCATGCTGAGTCAGAGAGGACACGTAGCACGTATCCATGCAGGAGGGACAAAGTTCACAGCGAGATGCCAACAAGTATTTCTGGAGCTCTTGTTTTAAAACTGACAGGGTGATTCACATGCACAGTTAGATTTCCCAGTGTGGATCATCTGTGGCTAACACAAAGCAAGTCATTTGAATCTTGTAACAAGTTTTGACCTGTAATTTACAATCTCCTTAGCTTGGTCATGTGATTTAAAAAAAAAAAATTAGTGTGGCATGTCTCTGAGTGACAAGCTCATGAAAATTGTCTGCAAAAGATTTAACTTTCCATTTGGAGTGTGGGATCTGCTTGAGAACTTGTTGTTGATGACAGTTTAACAGCTTTAAGAAGAACCGCAGCTTAGATTTTATTTGGAGGTGCTTGTACCATATTTTTCAGTATATAAGGCGCACTTAAACTCCCTTGATTTTCTCAAAAATCAACAGTGAGCTTTATCATAATTTAGCACCTTATGTATTAATTCTGGTTGTGCTTACTGACCTCGAACTGATTTTATGTGGTACACGACGCTCAAAAAGCTGACCATAATAAATAAATAAATGTAATTTTAGTTAGGACTAAAGGTTTTGCAGCGCAGATGGTGAGGGATAACCTGACTGGTGTCCAGGCACTTCAGATATGACCAGAGAGTCTTGCAGATCTTACAAGGAGATGGTGTAGTGGCAGGGGAACTGGACTTGGGACCCGAAGGACCCAGGTTCGAACCCCAGTCACGGCATAACATGTGGTGTGTTTGAGCAGCACATCTCATTCCAACTGCTCCCCCGGCGCGCTTTCTATAGCTGCCCACTGCCCCACCTGGTGGTGATTGGGTTAAATGCAGAGTCAAATTTCGTCTTGTATGAAAACATACACAGATGACAAAAATATGACATTATTATTACAAGTTGACGTGTTAAACAGTCTGAGTTGT
Source organism: Garcialebias charrua (assembly GCA_038048925.1). Lineage (NCBI taxonomy): Eukaryota > Metazoa > Chordata > Actinopteri > Cyprinodontiformes > Rivulidae > Garcialebias > Garcialebias charrua. The sequence goes on along the minus strand of JBBPBX010011221.1, from coordinate 25,410 downwards.
TTCTGCCACATCTAAAATGTCAGCATTTGTTTTCTATACTGATCCCATTACTACGACGGAGTTTTAGGGCCACGCTATTTTCAAATAATTAAAAGCCATGAAATTACGAGAATAAAGACAATATTATGAGAATAAAGTCATAGACTTCTTTTCTTTTTTTTCTTTACAGCTGTCATAAAAAGAAAATCCACGAGTCGGATCCATAACGCGACCTGTCAATCAATCCAATATGCGTGTCAGCAAATGACCAATCTGTAGCTAAACGAGTCATAATATCATCTGAACTCCGACACGATGGGTTTACCACATTCTAACTGTGATTAAATGAAGAACGTTTGTCAAACGTTATCGTTATCGACGCTCTGACGCAAAACGTGCTCCAATACTGTGTTGCGTTTTACTGCGCTACTTCTTGGATGCGTATACGTGACGTCATTACGTCGTGACTCTGTTTTTGTTTCCGTTTGAAAACGGCGCTCAGTGAGCGAAACGGTGTGCGTGCAGCGCTGTTAAAGGTCTTCAATAAATTACAAAACTTACCCCAGCTATGATCATCTACTGCATGGTGGCCAGTAGGAGTGACATAAAACTATAAAAATATCTAATGATTTTAAACAATCATTGATATTTTTATATTTAAAGATAAAGGAAAAGACAGGGTTATTGTAAAGAAATATTTATCTTTATTTAAAAAATCTAATTAAACAGCGGTGGCACAAATTTCAGTTTGCATATCCAGTGTACGTTTGTTCAAGGCAGTCAAATGTTATAATTTTATTATTAGTAAGACTGAGAGTGACCAGATCCAAACAGTTACCGGAACACACCCTGTCAAAATAAGAGGGTTCCCAGATCCTTTCCCGGCAGGATCCGGCTCAAATTAAGCCATGTCGCACAGTGATAGCTGAATTTGGGCACTAGTGACCCCTGTGACCCGAAAAGGAAGAAGCAGCTAAAAGATAATGGATGGATGGGAATTTAAACACTGAACTATGGAGGTCTAGTGTTTATTTTTGTGGAAAAATTAATTATCCTACTTTAAAGAAATAATGTTTTGTTCCTTGTATTAGTACTAGTATTCACAAATTTGCAAAATAAATGACATGAAACTGTTAAAACTGGCAGTGGTTTGTCCGTTTTGGTCAAACCTTGAAAGAGCCGTTGCAGAGGAACCAAAGAGCCGCATGTTTGTTTGTTTTGTTTTGTTTGTTTTGTTTATTTATTCATTTTATAAAAAATACACAACAATAATAGATACAATAGAAGAAAATAAAAGACAAGACATATATAAAACGAAAGGCGGCAGAAGAAGAAGAAAATCTTATTTTATCTGCCCCTTACATTCCAATAAACAATCCATACAACCAACTCATTTGATTTCCAAGATAATGAACTTAATTTTTAATTTTTTACCTCCTGTATCTCATACAATTTCTAAATTCCAACACATTTAAATATACGTTTTTACCCGTTTAAACTTAATCATTCTTTTGAAAGCAACCATTGATTGAACCACTTTAATATCTGATTCCAATTCATTCCATAACCCAATTCCATGAACTATGGGAGATCTTCCCCTTGAAGTAGTCCTAAAATGTGGCTTCACAAATACATTTGTCCCCTTAAGATTGTAACTACTCGTTCTTTTAACAAAATACTTCTGAATATTTGAAGGAAGTGCATTATTCTGTGCTTTGTACAAAAATAACAAAATATTATAATCAACTAAATCATAAAACTTCAACAGTTTCATTTGATAAAACAAAATGCTTGACGGATGATTGAATTTTTTCTGGTGATAATTCTAACAACTTTCTTCTGCAATACACATGTGGCTCCTCCAGAGCCAGAGGTTGCACACCCCTGATCTAGAAGAATGTACTGTACAGATAGCAGTGGCGGCTCCAGAGATATTTTTCTGCAGGTGCTAAGGGGGGGCTAAGCATTTTACTGAGGATGCTATGAAGGATCATTTGTTCTTTCAGTTCTCAAGGTCAATGTGTGTCATTCACATCACATGTGGTACATAAGGTGGAACGAAACTATGGACAGGGTCCCAGTTACATCCAACAAAAATACAAATTGTAAAGAAAAACAGTAAAAAAGATCCGAGACATGAAATAAGAAATACACTAAACTAAAAATACACTAAGCACTACTAGTACGAAACAATGCGCCAAACAATAGCAGCACGAACATGAGTCTGTGTGAGCAGATGAGGACGAGTGAACACAGCAACATGAAATAGATCAGCAGCATGAGATCAGCAGCACATAACCAAATGGTATTACAGTGATTTGTTTTCACAGTGATAATTCAGACTAGGGGTTCATGAGTCTAACAACCTCGGGGTAGAAGCTTGTAGCCATAACGAAGGGTGAGATGGAGGAAGAAGGGTGCCACTTTTTCCATCTCAGCCCCACTACATTTGTTTTATTTATTTTTCATTCATTAAAGTTTGGCACCCACTGGTCAGTTTACTGACCAACAACAACTTAATCAATATATTCTACAAAGTACTTCAGTGACTGATTCTGATTAGTAAAGGGTGAATATGTTATTACAGGGAGTTCTATACCAGAACAAATGAATAATCATCCGAATAAAGTTGTCTTTTAAGTTTTATTACAAAAATAATCAAACTAAAAATCAACAACAATAATAAACAAGCAATAATAATAAATCAGTCAAGGCTTAATTATCTTGTCTAAGGCAAAATGAACTCTTTGAGCAGGAATTATTTCAGTTTTATACGCGCATGAATTTAGATGCAGTGAGGCTAAATAAGTCTCTACAATCTAGTCATGTTCCACTGCCTCTAAAAACTGCCATATAGGCCTCTTCTGAAAAAATCTAATTTGGATCCCGACATTTTTTCTAATTATCGCCCAATTTCCCACCTTCTATTTCTGTCTAAAGTGCTGGAAAAAGCAGTTGCTGCTCAGCTGCAGGACCACCTACAGCAACACTCCCTGTATGAGAAGTTTCAGTCTGGATTCAGAGTAGCTCACAGTACTGAGACTGCATTGCTGAGAGTTACCAATGATGTCCTCATGGCTGCTGACACTGGTTCTCCCTCCATCCTTGTCCTCCTTGACCTCACTGCAGCTTTCGACACTGTGGACCATAGTATCCTCCTCCACCGTCTTCATGTGGAGGTCGGTCTCTGTGACACTGTCCTGGACTGGTTCAAATCTTTCCTCTCCGATAGGCTGGAATGTGTTAGTCTTGGCAATGCCACTTCCCAGACAGTCGGTGTCTCCTGTGGTGTCCCTCAAGGGTCAGTTCTGGGGCCCCTGCTGTTTTCCCTTTACATGCTGCCTTTAGGTCAAATTATTAATCAGTTCAACATTTCTTTTCACTGCTATGCCGACGATACACAGCTTTACATCAGGACTGGAGCATCCTCATCATCCCCATCTCCATCTTCACTCACTGCCCTCTCTACCTGCCTGGAGGAAATAAGGGCAGCACGGTGGCACAACTGGTAGAGCTGCTGCCTCTCAGCGAGAAGGTTGCCGGTTCAAATCCCGGTCCGGGGCCTTTCTGGGTGGAGTTTGCATGTTCTCCCCGTGCATGCGTGGGTTTCCTCCGGGTACTCCGGTTTCCTCCCACAGACCAAAAAACATGCTTGTTAGGCTGATTGGTGACTCTAAATTGACCCTAGGTGTGAGTGTGAGAGTGGATGGTTGTTTGGTGTGAGTGAGACAGGTCCCTCTTGTAAATGAGTCCCCGTGACTCAACGAGGCTAGCCTGTATAAATAAAGGTTGAATGAATGAATGAATGAAAAGGGCATGGATGAATCAGAACTTTCTTCAATTAAACTGCTCCAAGACTGAGGCCATACTGATTGGCACCCCTCACCAGATACAAACATCAACTTTAACAACAATCTCCTTCTCTGGTCAAGACATCCCCCTCTCCACCTCTGTTACAAATCTTGGAATAAAAATGGACTCTCATCTTACATTTGAAAATCACATTAAGCATCTGTTTAAAACCTGCTTCTTCCATCTTCGAAACATCTCCAGACTTCGCCCATCTCTGACTTTTTCTGATGCTGAGAAACTCGTCCATGCCTTTGTCTCCTCCAGGCTCGACTACTGCAACTCCCTGTTTATTGGAATCCCTGGCAAAAATCTTCAGAAGCTTCAATATATTCAAAACAGTGCAGCAAGGATTTTATTGAGAGCTCGTAAATTTGAACATATTACACCCATTCTCCATAACCTCCATTGGCTTCCTGTCACCTACAGAATTCAATACAAAACTGCTCTCATTACACACCAATGCTTACACGGAACTTCACCTGACTATCTAAAGGACATTCTTGCACCATATTCATCCACCCGGTCTCTACGATCACAGAACAGTAATCTACTTCACATTCCACGAACCAAGTTAAGGACCATGGGAGACCGGGCATTCTGTGTGGCTGCCCCCCGCCTATGGAACTCCCTCCCTGACTACCTGAGAGCTCCACAGTCACTGGTTGATTTCAAAAACGGCTTAAAGACTTTTCTTTTTAAGCAAGCCTATTCTGCCTCCACATGATTCTGTCTTTAATCTTAGTTGATATCATTATTGATTTTACTTGATTTTACCACTTGTTTTATTGTTGTAGCACTTTGAGATTTTTATTAATGAAAAGTGCGGTATAAATTGAATTTATTATTATTATCATTTATTTTAATCAAGTTTAGTTTGGATTCTGGTTAAAAGTAGTTATTTAATATGACCAGATAAGTCATTCATTATGACTGCAAGCCAGGAAATGATTTATCAAGTTGTATAGCTAAAAATGGCATTACCAGAGGCATCATGTCACCAGTTTCTGCTCCTTACTGGGTCAGTGTTGAGAGCATCACTCATCTTTGTGGGCTTCAGCTGGTGGATCAGATTGTTTTTTGTTTTTTTACTCGATATAATCACTGATTTTCGTTTTTTTATATATATTATTAGTTGTGTTTTGCGAGGAAAATATCACAAGAACCACATGTTAAAGAATATTAACTCAGATGAAAAAGAAAATAATCTGATATTTTCTTGGGGGTGCTAAGGGGGTGCTGTGACTTTTCCAGGGGGGGCTATAGCACACCCTAGCTCCCCCCTGGACTCGCCTCTGACACATACTACCGGTGCTGTGCGAATTTCAGTTCCCCCGTGAGAATCTGTTCCCCCTGTGTCGGGAGCGCGCACTGCACTGCAACCCGAGAGGCGGATCCGACCGTGTTCAAGGCGCATCTGAAAGATCTCTCTGTGAAACGAGTCCACACTATCGTGTCACGGTTATAACTCATTTTAATAAACAGCTTCTGGTGATAAATAAATAAATATAAAACCTCCACTAAATAAATAAACCTGGTCTTGTGTGGGGAGTTAGCGTACAGGTTTTTTTTTTATATATTTTTTTTTATCGCCGACAGAATCTACAGATTTGGTCATGTGACAAATACAAAGTATCAGTCAGCCACCAACACTTCATACTATTTATAATTTGTATTACTAATATTGAAGGATGGAAGCAGCTGATCGCAGGACAAGAAAACTTCCTGCAAAGATAAGTTTATGCTTTCTGGTAGGCTAATTCTCATTCAAATTAAAATATGACTGGATAAAAATTATTTCTAGCTGCTATTTTTTGGTAGTTAATGTCTGTTTTTTTCCATTATTTGAGAGAAAAAATGATTTTAGAAATAACAAAGTCAGAGTCAGAAAATCTTTATTGTCATTCACAGTGTGGTACATGTAATGAAACGAGATTATGTACACAGGGTCCCATTACATCCAACAATAAAATGTAAAAGAAGAACAATAATAACATCTAAGATATGAACTAAGAAAAACATCAACTAAAAATACACTAAATAAAAAATACACTAATATCATAGAAAAACATTACACTCCAAGCAGCAGCAGAGTCTGTGTGAGCAGATGGTCACAATGAACTCAGCAACATGAAACAGATCAGCAGCAACATGATGTGATATTTCACAGTAATTATTCAGGTTATTTATATATTAGTCTAACAGCCTCAGGGTAGAAGCTGTTCCTCAGTCTAGTGGTTCTACACTTAATGCTCCTCAACCTCCGTCCTGAGGGGAGTGGGGAAAAAAGTGTGTGTGCTGGGTGAGTGGGGTCTTTCATGATGCAGGTGGTCCTCTTCCTGCATCTGGAGGTGTAAATGTCTGTGATGGTGGGAGACTGACTCCAACAGACTTCTGTGCAGCCTTCACTACTCTCGGCAAATCTTTTCTTTCTGCAGCTGTGCAGCCTCCATGCCACACGTTGATGCTGGAGCACAGGATGCTCTCCACTGCACACCTGTAGAAGGAGGTGAGGACTGAGCTTCTCAGACCAGCTCGTCTCAGCCGTCTGAGGAAGTAGAGTCTCTGATGACCTTTCTTGATCAGGCTGGTTGTTGCTCCAGCTGAGGTTATCATTCATGTGTACACCCAAGTACCGTATTCTCCGGCCTATAAGTCGTACATTTTTGCCTACATTTCCAAGCCCTGCGACTTATAGGTCGGAGAATACGGTACTTGTAGCTGGAGACCACTTCCACCGCAGATCCTCTTATGTTCAGTGGGGTGTGGGTGTGTTTGTTGGAAGAAAAAGTTGGAAGAAGTGGGAATAGAAAATGAATGGATGCTATAATTGTAAAGAGATCTAGTTGAAAATGAAAATGCCTTATATTTTTTGTCCCTTTTTCAGATCGAATGTGAGATGTGCCTGAGATGGTTTCATCAGGCATGTGTGGGAAGTCCACCAACACAAAACAGATTTGAGTGCTTTGCGTGTTCTCTTTAGGTTGGTGTGTTTGCGGTGGTGATTGCTGTTTGTTTAGATTTTCGCTGAAAGTTAATAAATTGCATTTTGAAGAATACAGTTGTTATTTTTCTTTCAAAAACTTTTATATAAGGTAAATATGGGAAGTGAACAAGACAAAATCTCTAATTTTGCTAGATGAGCCATACATTTGGTTCCCCCCAGGTAACTTTGGCAAATGAATAAATGTTTTCAAATTCACAGGACTTGTTGTCCATGATGAGATGACTGAGAACAGTTAAGGACTTTTAGAAAAAATAATTAGTTCCCATGTTGTGGGGGGAACCGATTATTTTAGGTAGCTGAAATAAACGGTTCCCCCCAGGTAACTTTGGCAAATGAATCAACCAGTTTGCTGCTTTTGCTGGTGAAGCTTGAATAGAGGGCGAAACGTCTTTAAACAAAAAAGAAACTGTTGTAGTGATACAGGCCCTCTGTCTTGACCTTCAAGTACACCTCTCTGCATCTCTCTGAAACTCTCAGTGTTACACCTTCTTGAAACTCTCAAGGAGACAAATGGACACTTATATTTGTTACAATTATTTTGGATTAATGGACACTAATTAATCAGATTGAACTTTCTCTTTAATGTGTGTTAATTCAGAATTGATCTACAGTATATTTTTGTCATTTCAATGATGATCTGTTACTTGCATGAGTTTGACCCTTCTGCTGGTTTTATTTCTGCAGAGCAAGCAGGCTCTGATTCTAAGGCACAGTTCAGGGTAAACTGTTAGCTGTTCACTTCCTTCTCTGTTGTGTCTTCAAGCTAGACTCAACAGGCCAGTCCATCTGGCTGTTTATGTAAACAGTTTTCCTGTTGTCCGTCAAGAGACATTTCTGCCTATGGAATTAAACTTCCATCTTTTATTTTGTTAAACCAGCCAATAGTTATTAAGGAGGTGGGGAAGACCCCGCCTCCCATATAAAGGGACATTTCCTGCATTTTCTTTAGTGCTTTGGAGAGAACTAACTCACAACTGGTTTTGCTCCTCTGGGAAAGCTGGAGACGTTCCGGTCATTGTGTCAACTAGACCCACGTTTCAGCTGGAGTCACAGTAAAGCTTACTGTAACTCACTCACTCATCTCCTGGAAGAATTTGTTTTCTGAAGTTTTATTTTGAAAAATCAGTCTGTGCGCTTGACCGTTGTTTCCTGCCGAGGGAGGCGAGTTTTCCTCGTATCGTGAATCAGCCACACACGCTGAAGTTCCAACTGGACGGCCGGTGGACAAACCCATCCACGTGTGTGTCCAGACACTTCTCCACTCTTATCTCCAAGAGACGAACCGTCAACAGGTAACGAGTCGTGGTGTGTTTGAGCGTGCGGGAGCCCAGCAGTCTGCTCGCGTGGGAAAAAGGTGTCACCCAGTCTGGTTCAAAATAACCAACTTCAGTTAACTTAGCTTTCACTTATCTCAAATCTTCCTCCTATTTCTTCTTTTCATAAGCTATTAATCTGTTAAGTAATGTGCCAACAGAAAAGTTAATAACTGTCTGTTTGTTTTAATTTGAATTCTTGTCAACGTAGTTATTAAATCAGAGCTAATATCGATACAAATGTTTATTGTAATTTTTGTGATAGTTTCAATAAAAGGTCTATTTTCTGGTAGACCAACATAAGTTGAAGTCTCTCGTGAAATTACATTTTTCCTAATTACAGTAAAAGCAATTTAATACCGGAAAAAGGATGAACTCGCGAATTGGTGGCAAGTTTGTGCAGATAAACTCTGCTCAGACCTGCGCATCTAAAATATAGGGAAGTCAGTAAACTGACTAATAACTCCTATATCTCTACAATAATGGTGGCCCAGTAAGTGTTTAAATACCTTACAGCGCCTATATTGTTACACTGTCCACATAACCTGACTGACCATTATTTTATTTTGTACCTGGATGATTGAGCATGAACTTTGATGCTTTAAAAGAAAGTTACAGTACTTTTGAAACAAATAATGTGCCACTTTGTTCTTTTGGATTTGAAATGGTGAGAAAATTGACGATTTATTAACATGCAGAAATATTCAGAGAAAACTTTAGTTATGATACATGGTGCTGCTTTGATAAATACACTGAAAATACAGTAATTTGTTGACAGTCCCTAAGAGAACCATCGCTCCTCAGAGGGAACGCAAAAATGTTTCAGTGGGAACAAAAAAAAAAAAAAACACCCCATGTCCCCTCGGGGGCTCTGTATCGTACTGTACCAACACTATTTAAGAGGAGAAATTAAATATAACTATAATTCACATAAATAATAGAGTTCAAGAACATTGTCTGTCACTTCTTCATTTTAACTAAGAATAACATTTGTGTGTGCTGCCATATTAATTGAAACTGAATACAGTAATAAAACAATAATGAAAGACCAATGAATGTTACTTAAAAGTGTTTGGATAAGTTATACATTTCACTGTGTATTACTTACATCACACTCATGGGTACCTTCAATACATAACTGAAAGCCAAATGTACTTACCTTTAGTGTCGTATGAAGAAGCTTTCCTTCAAAAGCCAACGTGCCATTTTATTTACATCTTCTCGTGTGAACTTGATATATTTATCCACAGAGTTGATGTGATCAGTGAAATGTTGGACTTCCTGAGATTTAATTTTAACCCAGGTGTCGTCAACATACCTGAACCAATGACTTGGTGGTCTCCCTGAAAATAACGTCAAGACTCTCTTTTCTACCTCCTCCATGTACAGGTTGGCAACAATAGGAGAAACTGGAGACCCCATAGCACACCCATGTTTCTGCCTATAATATTGCTCCCCATATGTGAAGTAGGTTGACTGCAGGCACAGTTTCAAGAGTTGACACAGTTGTTCTGTGGAAAGCGTGGTCCTGCTGTTCAGAGTGGTGTCTGATTTTAACCTTAAACAGACCACCTGCTGAAACTAGTCATTTTTTAAAACATAAAATTCAGTTTTATGTTAGTGTTGGTCAAAGCTGGAAAGAGCCGCTGTGGAGGGGCCAAAGAGCCACATATGGCTCCAGAGCCGCAGGTTGTAGACCCCTGCACTAGACTGAGGAACAGCTTCTACCCTGAGGCTGTTAGACTAATATATAAATAACCTGAATAATTACTGTGAAATATCACATCATGTTGCTGCTGATCTGTTTCATGTTGCTGAGTTCATTGTGACCATCTGCTCACACAGACTCTGCTGCTGCTTGGAGTAATGTTTTTCTATGATATTAGTGTATTTTTTATTTAGTGTATTTTTAGTTGATGTTTTTCTTAGTTCATATCTTAGATGTTATTATTGTTCTTCTTTTACATTTTATTGTTGGATGTAATGGGACCCTGTGTACATAATCTCGTTTCATCACATGTACCACTGTGAATGACAATAAAGATTTTCTGACTCTGACTTTGTTATTTCTAAAATCATTTTTTCTCTCAAATAATGGAAAAAAACAGACATTAACTACCAAAAAATAGCAGCTAGAAATAATTTTTATCCAGTCATATTTTAATTTGAATGAGAATTAGCCTACCAGAAAGCATAAACTTATCTTTGCAGGAAGTTTTCTTGTCCTGCGATCAGCTGCTTCCATCCTTCAATATTAGTAATACAAATTATAAATACAGTATGAAGTGTTGGTGGCTGACTGATACTGTACTTTGTATTTGTCACATGACCAAATCTGTAGATTCTGTCGGCGATAAAAAAAATATATAAAAAAAAAACCTTGTACGCTAACTCCCCACACAAGACCAGGTTTATTTATTTAGTGGAGGTTTTATATTTATTTATTTATCACCAGAAGCTGTTTATTAAAATGAGTTATAACCGTGACACGATAGTGTGGACTCGTTTCACAGAGAGATCTTTCAGATGCGCCTTGAACACGGTCGGATCCGCCTCTCGGGTTGCAGTGCAGTGCGCGCTCCCGACACAGGGGGAACAGATTCTCACGGGGGAACTGAAATTCGCACAGCACCGGTACTCGATTTTATGTTAAAAGGGCTTGCCATAAGGCCGTTGCGCAAGAACGTCACATCCGTGCAGGCTCTGACGTCTCGTGATGTCTACGTCATGACGCTGCCAGCTGATCGGAGTGGGAAGCCGGGTGTGTGTGACATTAGAGGGAGGAGGACCGGGACAGGAGTTGTGTAAAAAGGGCTGAAGTCCTGCGCTGTCTCCTTCGCTGCTTCGACGATAAAAAAAAAAAAAAACTTCAGAAACTCGAATTCTGTCGAGCCTTGTTTTTATTCTTTAAAAAAAAAAGAAAAAGGCAGCGACATTTTCTCCTCCAGCAGCTGGGAGGTGGAAGAAACCCGCAGACCCTGACACACCCTGAAGCTCCGGGACTCCACCGAGCCGTGGTGGGGGCGAGGCGGCCTGCTGAGCTGCGGTGGACCGGTCAGAGGAGGAGGACCTGCCGGTGGTGGAGGTGGAGGTGGTGGTGGTGGTGAGCATGTCTGTGTTCTGTTCCTGTCAGCTCCATTTAGCCCGTGGTGCCTTCATGACCCAGTTTGCGTGGAAATGGCCTCTCGGGCGTTTCTTTTCCGTGACTTTGTTCAAGTAAAATCCACCTCCACGGGTCAGAGTGGAGTTTTTCAGCAGCAGATTTTAAGATTCTCGTGGATTTAATTGGATGTTTTAGTAGTTGTGGTTGAAGGCCTGCAGACCTGCTGGTTCTGGTTGTGGGGGGCCTCACAGGATTTATGGGCTCACTGGAAATCTGACATGTGGACAGTTCATTCTAAGCTAATTTGCATTTGAGTGTTTTTTTTTTTCTAGTAAAATTTCTACTAAAGTTTATTTGAAAAATTTACACCTGTACTTAATGTTACACAGAAAAAACTGCAAAGTGAATGACATTCTTTACACCCTATGCTTTTCTTTCTTTCTTTTTAACAGCTAAATTTGCTGGATTCAAAGTCCACACAGCAAGCTGTTGCAATGACAAGATCTCTAACCGTATAACTCGTCAAAAAAGTACTTTCCATCCAAAGCTGTTAAAATTTGCTGAGTTCATGATAGGCCAAGGAGCTAAGCCTGCGCTCAAGTAGGCGATAGGTGAACATCAGGATAACCAAGGCAGAGTCATTTCTCAAAAATGCAGCAACACCGGCGGCAGTCGTTTTGGCAGAGATGCCAAATTCTTCAAGGCCGAGATAAGTTTTAGATGTTTTGAAGGGAAAAAACCCAACAGAACCTCATTCAGGTGCAGGTGTTTAATCCTCCCTGTTGAAATGTCTACATCCACGCCGGATGAAACATTTGAAAGCAAAGTAAATTTCTGTACAAATGTTTTATATTTATTTGTTTTAGCGTAAGTGATTCCAGAGGGCAGCTTATACGGTTATGTATGTTACGTCAGTGTCGCCTGTCTTACATAATCGTGCAGCCAGAGTTCAGCGTGCCGGCAGGAATGCGCCATGGACTGTGTCACGAGCTGCATCTGTGCCACTGCGGTCCAAAGTGTGACATAATCCCCCACCCTGTCAATAAGGATCATATGCCAGCGACAGGATTTCACCCTTAAAAAGGCAGCTCGTCTTGCCTACGTGTGCTGCTTCCTTCTGGATAAAACCTCCTCGGTGCTGCGTTCGTTTGCAGAAGTGAGGCCATCTTGCTCAACTTGGGTCCCACCCTTTAATTCCTATACGGTGTGCCCTGTCAGGGGAGAACGGGCCAAGAAAAGATGAGCGATGTACAGTAGGTTCAATTAAATGAAGAAAAATGACAAAGAAGAAATGCAGTTCTGTCGAACAAAATGTCGCAGACTGCTCAAGGACATGCTTGTAGATCTCATACGGAGCATTTCCCGTCTACAGGAATTCAGATGTTCCTCCAGACGACACACGCCCTTATGCTTTTTTGTGATCCGAGGGTTAAAGTCGGCCTTTAAAGTCTAGCAAACTGTGAGCAGGCTCTCTGCGCTGTGGGCCTCCGCCCTTTCTCCGTTCCTGTCAGTCTAAAACCATCAGCCTGTGCTACAAACTCCAATCTGGGGCACTAAGTACTCTCCCGACTGGACCACACCCACGATAATGAAATCTACCTGGTGTCGACATTCAATGATCGCGTGTTCCCATTAACAGAACTGTTGCTGCGATATCTGTGCTTCTCTTTTCCACTTGATTCCCTGTGCCGTTTTTTTATTGCTGACACGTGCAATCGCCTCGTGGTGCTAGCGTCGCACCGTCGAAGCAGCTAAACACGAAAAGGTCAACCGGACTCGCCCAAAATACAAACTACATGTAACGTGTCCCGTCGGTTTGAGGTGCACGCTGCCCGTCGTCTCGTCATTAACCACAATTTTAGGTTTTCAAGACGAAACGAATCAAGTTATGAGACGACTTCCTCTAGAGCTGAACTTGTTTGTATTTACACGTTCCTATTTTTCACTGAGGCATACATTTGTCTCGTCGCGTCAAACTGCACATCCAGTCCTTTTGAGGGTTAGACTGCGCTTTATCTCTTTGACGACGCTGCTGTAAGTCCAGGAAGACCCTCCACTCTGCTCGCCATGTGACTCTGGTCACCTCATTTTCTCGGAGGAGACAGACGGGACAGGGAAAAACGAGAGGGACCGATGGGAGGGAGGCCAGGGTCGACCTGACGGCGAAGCCTCGTCCAGACCAGATGTAGTCAACGGGGAGGGGATGGGTTTGGAATGGAGGGATGGAAAAAGAAGGCGTGCAGGAGACGGCGCGAGGCCACCGCAGCCGGGTGGAATTTCTAACATACACAGCTGGAATGTGAGGAATGCAGGACAGTCTGATCTGACTGAGAGAAGGTGGGGAGGACAGATGTGGGAAAGAGTGCTACGACGAAAGAGTTTGACAATGATCGCCTTTAAGAACAAAACTCAGACTTTGTGTTTGTGTAACATTACGGAACAAATAACCAATTTAGTTTCAGTTTGAGGTCTTGACGGCTCCCGGTGGTCTCATGGGTGGCCTCGAGGGCGTGTACTGCGTGTCCTCACTGCGGAAATTTTCCAAGCCTGACTGCGGCGTGTCGGCACGTTCTCGTCGTGTCGCATGCCGACGCTCGGTCAGGAGTCCGCCATGTCACTTTTCGACACCCGCGTTGCCCTTCTGTGTTCGTGGCGAAGCGGGTGGCAGCAAAAGGAGAAAATCCCAGCCAACGTCATTATTGATGCAGGAAGGTAGTCGCAGGAACTTTTGTCATTCGTTTGCACCTTTTTGAGTTTTATTTGTGGCAATTTAGAGTTAGAAAAGACTTTTGCTTGTCCTTCCAGGTATGTAATGATCAAATTAAAGCTCTCGCATGCATTTTTATACGTGTGGCGTGCACAACGTCATCACGATGAGCGTTTTATTTGGTTTAAAAGACTAGTAATGTGCATGCATGTAGATTCTGGTCTATTTTGGACCTAAAAGTCCAACTTTAGCAGTCCTCTAAGTAAAAAAATAAAAAATCATGCATCTATATGTCTAAATGACAGAAAAACATCTACCGTACTTTCTGCCCCATAAGTCGCATTAGTCCAATTATGTCCAATAAAGTGGAAAAATCCATAAACGTGTCGCACCTCCGTATACGTCGCATCTATTATGCGTCGCGTATGTTACGCGTCACCGCAAATGGCCACAGGAGCGTGCACGGTAGACTTAACAAGATTAACACTTAAAAACAATTATTTGTTTGCTGAAAATTATAGCAAAGATGTGCCTGAGCTGAACTTTTCCTTAATAAATGCACGTAATGGTCAAATCAGCTGGATTTAAATTGTTTCGCTTTGACGGTCTTCCAAACGGTTGCGCGCGCTTCGAAAATAAATTATAAATAAATCGAATTTTCGCTCAAACATCTCCTCAGTTGTAAATATCCATCCAGTGATAAGTTTCATCAAAATCTGTCTTGTGCCTCTTGAGCTATTTTGCTAACAAGGTAACAGTAGTTCAGACCTCCAGAGAGCAGGAGGCCGTGCTGCGGTAGAGTGAGTCCGAGCAGAGGAGGCTTCTGTCGGACACATGAGCTGGGAACAGTCGGTGGACCCTAGCGGCCGAAAGTGGTACTGCTCCATTTTTTCATCAGAATGAATGGAAACGGTCATATCTCAGCCAAAAATTAGTCTAAAAATATGGGGGGAAAAATCCCTAAATAGGTCGCTTCACCCTATAAGTCGCAGGACATGAAAATTAGTTAAAAAAACTGACTTATAGGCTAGAAAATACGGTAGTTGCAATGCATTCCTCCACTACACTTGAACGCTCTATTCGTCTCTATACGAAATAACTCAATATTGAACGCTCTATAACGTCTATTCTCACTGCAGCAAATCAACCTGAAGCACAAACGTGGCTACGACTCGCTCACCTTAATAGATATTTTGCTAATCTGCGTGGTAGTAGCTGAGAGTCATCCCAAACACGCGTGCCAACGGGTTACAGGCAGCTTTAGTTCAAACCTTTGACATACAAGGCAGCGGACGATGGGCGGGCTGTTTAAGAAATGCTAATTAGATTTTTTTATGCTGACGTGCTGTGACGAAGTGCGCGTCGATAACGGATCGATCGCGTCAACGGTGGATTCAGACAAAATCAGACTTCGCAGAAGACGAACGCAAACATCTTTTCGTTTGAGTGAAATCTCTGCGTTGCGTTTTGTTACAAATGTGTATCCGGTTCTGTTGTGCGTGAGCTGATCAGGTTCGGGTGGTGCACAGCCTCAGGATGAAAGGATGGATAGTTGTGCAAGGTAAAATGTGCACAGTAAAAAAAAAATCCGTAAAAAAACGGAAAATGTCCTGGTAATTTTCTGCCAGTACATTCTCCGTTTTTTTACAGATATTTCCGTAAACCCTAAAATGGATTTTTTCCCGTAATTTAACCGTTTTTTTATGTATAATTTACATAAATTTCTATTAATCTAGGGTGCCAGGTAAATGGAGTCTTCTTTCGTGCTTCTTCTCAATGGTTCTTGTTCCCAGGGTGCTTTGCGCAAAAAAATAAAATGGAGAAACCCTGTAAAAAATGATAACGGAAAATTCCTTCACACTTACACACTACATTTACCTGTTTTTTTACGGATTTTTTTTACAGTGTGCGCACGTTTATATTGATGAATTTATAGGTTTATTGTGTTATGCTAGACTGAATTAGTCACAAACGGACCATCTGGACACATTTAAGTGCTGTTGAATGTTTAATTTAAACAGAACCTGACTATTAAAAAAAAAAACAAGGTAAAGTCTTGCAGGCGTATCAGAAACGACTTATTATACATTTGAATGTGAAACTTTGATTTAGCCGGTGCACTGAAGTGTCAGAGCAGTGGTAGGTTTGAGTCAGATCTGATTATGGATCTTTTTGTGGTATGTGCAGAGTACAAGTCAGCACAGGCAGTCAGGCCCTCTGCTGACTCACCACCTCCAGGGGAATAAAAATAAATAAATCTGACATCCGTCACGTCGATAAAGTAGTCGGGAGGCGTTTCTGTGCACGCACGCATTTTGTTTTTAAAACCAAAATGAACTGGTGAAGATTTGTTGAGCAAAACGCTTACGGAGGTGAAATTTTCGTCCTGTTGGTTGGGACTTGTTTGTAGATCATCGTACGGCGTGTAGCTTGGCGGCTTCATGCGAGCACGTGATTTGGTTGACCGAAGGCAGGGAAAACACAGACTTGTGTGTTTGGATTCAGGGGGCTGCTTGTCCCCGGGTTACGACGGTCTCGACTTAACGACGTTTCGACTTTACGAACGCCTCCCATTGAAAAGCATTGTTTCAAGTAGGGATGGGGCAGATCCGATCCAGTATCGGTATCGGTATCCGATACCAGCATTATTTAAGTATCGGGTATCGGATCAAACCTGCCGATACTTTTCCGATCCAGCTTCAAAGAGCACTTGTGTTCAATCACAATCTGTGACTGCCCTTCTTAACATTGTGTGAGATAAACCATCTTCTGTGAGATTAAGCTTTACAATAAGGGGGTTCCCTATTGTAAGTCTTAAGAGTGTCTTCATTGAGTTTATCTCACACAATGTTAAAATGAATAGTTTGGGTGCAAAAGTTTCATTATACAGAGTCAAATACCTGAACAGTATCGGATCGGGAAAGTATCGGTATCGGTCGATACTGAGTTAATAAGTATCGGTATCGGATCGGAAGTGAGAAATGTGGATCGGTGCATCCCTAGTTTCAAGTTACGTGGTTTATGCGCCTTTACACCAGAAAATACGGTACCGAAACTAAACTTACAGGAGAAACTAAACTTACAGGAGGGAGGGATGGGGGAGCTTTACTGCTGGAAACTTGAGACCTCAGGCAGAACGGAGCAGAGGAGGAGGTCAGGAGGGGCTAATATGCTAAATATGCTAACTCTGGACTGCTGGACCGCACGTGGAAATACAGGAGACCTTGTTGTTTTGAGCGGAGGGACAGCTGAGCAACGAGCTAACATGCTAACAGACGTTGCTGTAAATGCTGTGAAGCTGCAGGAAGCTCACCAGCTCCCAGTAAGAAATTAAAAAAAAAAATTCCCTTCATTGTGGCTTTGAATGTATGTGTTTTTTGATAATTATGTAGGGTAATGTGTTAGGATAGGCGAAGTGCTTGGTAAAAATATAGTACTGTATGTATGACGTGCCGTTTGGACGTATTTTCCGACTTACGACGATTTTCGTGTTACGAAGGGGCGTAGGAACGGAACTCCGTCATAAGTCGGGGACCACCTGTATTTAACTTGAGCATGCGTGTCGTTTACCGTCTCTTTTACTTCTTGAAATCTGTTGCAAATGATACTTTTTATTTCTCCACCCCCTTTTAAGGTGGACATATTAAGTTAGTGGAAGCTGCAGATGCAGAACGTTATCCTGCATACTGAAAAATCACCCTGAAGGGTGCTCGGTCTGAAGAATTACACAAAGAGCTCCTGATTAAACCAGTACGTTCATAAAAATGAATAAATTGGGAGCGAAAATGCACTAAATGTTTCTCGACTAACATTTTTTCCTTTAGATTATATAATATTTTACATGATTAAAATTTTTTTTTTTTAAATCAGATGATAACCTGACGACTGAAGTGGGTTTTAAAACATGCAAGATTAAAAATGGCTGAATGAGCAAACTTAACACTGCCTCTGTATCGCCCGCAGCTGAAAGGCAATCATGTCTTTGCCTGTCTGTGCACGTGTTTCTGTTACAAAATACTCTCGTGAATTTTTATAAAACTTGCAGGAAATCCTCACTGGATGTTCAACAAGGGGTCAACATTTGTAGTGCTAACTCAGTTAAATTTGATGTGGTAGTACCTGAGAGTCATCCTCAACACATTTAATGATACTGTATTGTGCATAATATTGTCAAAGTTTGACCAAAATGACTGTAAATGTGTCGTTTCTCAGCGTGTTTGTGTACAACTTTAGCCTGAATCAGGCGACTGCTTCCAGGAGTGCCGTCTTTACGAACTTCTCTGCATCTCTGTGCTGCTACTACCACAGCAAAAACTTCAAACTAAACCCGAGCAGGTAAACGAGAAGCTCCAAACCCGGAGTCAAGAGTTTTAAAAATATTCAAATCAAATCGACCAGAGGTTTCCTCCCTGGAAACTCCCCAAACGTCCTCCTCCTCCTAAAGGCTCCACAAATATTCCTTGGCACTTCTGAGAGATGTGCTCCGTCTCCACTTTTACACGTTCAGACTGTTTATCGGCTCAGTGATGCTCTGTAACCACGGTAACCGACTGAAATATTCGAGAGGCCAGTTTGTGATTTTGTTTTTAAATCTCAAGTAAAATGCCATCTTAAGATTTTGTGTATGCAATTTCAAATTTTTAATGTTTAACACCTTGGGGCATTTTTTTTTTTAAATTTTCAAAAATTCTTTCATAATATCTCACAGCTGATGGAAATCACTGCAGCTCGCCTGCGCCCACTTTGTCTGTGTGCGGCTGGCTGCAGGCCACCTCGAGCCTACGCTTCTTGCTTCTTGCGGTGCAACTTCACAGAGGAAGCTAAAGCGTCTCTTCTTTCTTCTTCTTCTTTCTGCAGAAACGCTCTCCACTAAATCAGAAGCAGGAAGGAGAAGGAGTCCCTGTTCATGCCATTAGCAGGACCGTGCGTCACACACACTGTCTGGTCTGAGCAGTGGTGCTCCCTCGCCCGTGGCCCCATGATGGCTGACTCACAGCAGTTCTTCACTGGCAAGCTTTATGTTCCTCTACATGCTAAAGCTGCCAGCTGAAGAACTGCTCTGGCCTGCCCTGCTCTGCACGACTCAAGACGAGGAAGAGGATGTGTGCTGGTGGGAAGAAAGGCTCCACAATCACACTGGACTTTTTGTATTCAACAGGATTTCCTCATCACCGTTTCTAGTCATGCGTCAACCCCATTAAACACGGCTTTCATGTATGTTCAGGTCACGTGATGTCCTTTCCTCACAAATAAATACTTGTGTTTATCCGCTTGTTTGTTCTCTGCTTACGACAGAACAAAATGTTCTGAGTGCACCCTGCAGGCAATAAAACACATGCCTGTCTGGAAACGCCAACAAGAATGGATCACGCGCAGTTCTTCTGAACTCTGAGGAATCTGGGAATGCCATTAAAGATCAAAACGACGTAAAGCAGACGTTTGTAAAATTTTAATATCCAAAAGTAACACATAATGTTGAAGAGGAAGAGAAAAACTTTCTTCCAGGCGTCTTCCTGTGAATTCCTTCACAGCATGTTCACTTGTCAAATCACCACACGATCCATCTGACAGTGACGGCGAAATAGTTAATAATTTGTGAAATTATGACGTGCTTTTATCCGTCATCTTTTACCTGCTTCTTACATTATGTGGGGTTCTCTGGTGCACATGACTGTGCAAGAGGTGGGGGACACACCCTGGACACGTCTCCAGTCCATCATCACAGGGACAGAGACGAATGAAACATCCATTCACTCTCACACGCG
Source organism: Garcialebias charrua (assembly GCA_038048925.1). Classification (NCBI taxonomy): domain Eukaryota; kingdom Metazoa; phylum Chordata; class Actinopteri; order Cyprinodontiformes; family Rivulidae; genus Garcialebias; species Garcialebias charrua. The sequence goes on along the minus strand of JBBPBX010011221.1, from coordinate 5,687 downwards.
GGGGAATATTTAGTTGCCAATCAACATGCATGTCTTTGGGAGGAAACACGCATGCACGGAGAGAACATGCAAACTCCACCCAGAAAGGTTCCCCAGCCGGGATTTGAACCGACGACCTCGCTGAGAGGCAACAGCTGTAGAGCCACCGTGCCACCCAGTGATGTACTTTTTAAATGAAGATAGATTAGAAGTGTCTTGAACGATGTCTTTGAGCTGTAAATCTGGGCGGAGGTAATAATAATAATAATGAATTCAATTTATACCGCACTTTTCATTAATAAAATGGTTTGTTGTGCCAAGAAATTAACACGATTCATAAATTCTGCTCTCACTGATCAACGGCTTCAAAGGAAGTTTGGTTAAACCTGTAGTCTGAGTCTTGGTGTGCTTCCTAAAACCACCACCAGATGACGTAATGCTCCAGGAAACGAGACTGTGCCTCATATAGAATGAATCTGGTGGGCCATTTGAACATGTATTTCTAATTAACACGTTTTTATTTATATAAAGCACCATAATTTGTTCTGATGACGCCTAAAGATGCTACAGCAACATACAGTGAAAAGTATTTGATGGCATGAACCATGTTTTTAAAATGTTCTCTGACATAAAAAAAATAATAATTGAAATACATTTATCACATCCACAACTGTAAGGTTGAACCAAACAACGTAGGAAAACTAAACACACCAAGTTGCTTTTAGTACATGGGAAAAAAAAAATATCCATCAAACATGGATGTTTTTACAGATGAATGTGTAACAGTAAAATTAACAATCACAAAACAGAATGTTAGTACAGTAATAATTTTACCTTTTAGCATCTAATCTGTTACAGTATCAATTAGAAGCTTGTTCATGACCGTTTAATGCTCAGAAAATAACAGAAATCACATGAAGCCTAACTTTTAAAAGCAAAATATAAAAATCTGACGAGAAGGTTGACGTAAATTACGTGGCACATCATTCAAGTGTAAATAAACCTGCATCTCTGAACCATTCAAGCAGATGATCAACAACATCACAATTCTATAGGAAAGATAAACAAACTGTTTTAGAACATAAATACATTTTTTATTTATTATTCAAGTATTCTTGTGAATTTGTTACATTACTGTATATAGATTATTACTAAATCTGATTTACATCTGACTTAGATTACTGTATTTTATTTTATTACTCAAGGAGGTCAAACTCCTGTCAGGACAAAAAGCTAAGTTGTTGCTTGTAAACATTTGCACGTAATAATAATAAAAATAATAAATTAATTAATCTTGGGCAAAGGTATATTTTAGCATTTAGAAGTTGGCTTAATAATAATATTTTACCTGAGATAGCTCAATAAATGACCTATAATTTATGGACTATTGAGCACACCCGAATATGAGCTGTGCCCATAAAAAAAAAAGTACCGGTACATAGGCCATGCTTGTGTATAAGCGGTGGGTGTTCATGCTGTAACATGAGATATTTACACAGAATCTTTTATTTTTTATTTTTATTAAATACGTACTGGTAACATACACAAATACGTACAGTAAATGTTTCTTTCTGAATAACACAGCAGGTTAAAATAAATTTATTTCTTTGTGTGTTTTCCATGATGAGGATGTGTGCATGAAGCGCAAAACTTTAATTCAACAGGTTCGTCCCAATGAGCCTCGAGGACTCATTTACAAGAGAGACCTGTTTTTAACAACGAAATATGACAACAATGACAACAGTTCTTTTAAGATTGTCATTTTAAAAGAAGGCGTATAAATTGAAAAAGGGAACATGTCTGCATTGGTTTTTGCCGTTGTTTGAAACCAGAGGTCAATGTTGAGAGTTCCAGATCTTTTTGCAAGATATTCCAGGAATTAGGAGCGAAGTAGAAGAGCGCACGCTGTAGCTGCACTCACAGAGTGACATGTAGGAGGAGATGTATGAAGGCAGCAGACCAAGAAGCGATTTAAAGATGAAAATGGAGGTGAAGTTAATGATGTCCATTTAACCAGTGAATACAGGGTGCAATTATGGGTACAATAGTTACAGCCAGTTATGAATCTTAGTGCATTGTGAGCTGAAAGAAATTTGTGTGAGTGTGTTTGATTTACGGTCATTCTAAGTTTTATTGGTTCACTGTGACCTGTTCTGTAATTTCATAGTCAGATTTTTTTTTTAACCTTTTAAAAAAAACAGGTAGGTTCATTGAGTCACAAGGACCCACCCCTCAAGAGAGACATGTATTGGGCAGCTATGTGTGAGCACCTGGGTGTGATGAAGCTAAATGTTTTTGGTGGCAGGAAGCTCGTTAGCCTGTCAAAAACATTTTTTTTCCCATAAATTAGCTGCAGCATTGAATAAGCCGTGGGGTTCAAAGCGTGTGAAAAAAAAGTAGCAGCTTATCGTCCAGAAATTATGGTAATTTAGGAGAAACAGTGTTTAGGTTTAATAGGACCAAGTTCTGGAAGCATCTTTAACTTTTATTTCACTGTCAGTTTTACAGTTACTTTGCTGCAACAGAGTGCAAATATGCTGCTAGCTGACACACTTCTTTTCTGAAGAACTTCCTGCAAGAACATTGTGACACTTTTGCTGAAATAACAGTGTGATGTAAAACTTACGGTACTATAAAGGTTTAATTAAGAGCTCTGGCATGAACCACTATAAAACTGTGTTGATTGGATTTGTTTTAAGACAATAAAACCCATTTTGGAATGAAGTAGGTCAGCTGGGACTGTATTAACAAGTAACTGAAAGTTATGCACCATAACTCATGTTCCCTGAAGGAAAGGAACGAGGTGCAACATATGACTATGGGAATTGCGCCGCCGCGCGGTTCACCTGAAGTAATACAATCACGCCTTTTCTAAAGGCAGGTGGGCGTCAGCATCAGCAATGAGGCCCCGCCCTCTTTGCATAAAAGTGGCTGATGCCCCATCTACATCCTCCAAGTGCACTTCACCGAGCTTGGGCATTGAAAGGGCAAAAATGTGTTGCACCTCATGCCCTTCCTTCAGGGAACATGAGTTATGGTGCATAACTTTCAGTTCCCTTATCAGTCAGTCCACTCAGTGCAACATATGACTATGGGAACGTAATTCAATCACGCCCAGGAAATGCTCTGGAAATGCATGCTTGTGAGAGCTTATGCCTTAGACTACAGGCGCCAGCTGCTCTTTACTCTGTGCTAGAGAGAACAGCCTGAGTTACGTCACATGCGGGGACATCTAAACTGTAGTGTTTCACAAACGTGTTTGATGATGCCCAGTTAGCAGCTGCACATACTGTATATCTGCTACTGGTACACCTCTGAATAAGGCCCAGGAAGTGGCTAGGCCTCGGGTTGAGTGAGCATGTACCCCAGAGGGCACCTGCTGACCTTTGCTGTATGCCCTCTTAATGGCCTCAGTCACCCAGTGTGAGAGGCGCTGTTTTGACAGGGCTCTGCCAGCAGCAGAAGTAGCAAAACACGCAAACAATTGGTTTGTTTTTCGCCAACTGTTGGTTCTCTCCATGTAGGCGCTCAGGGCCCTAACAGGGCAGAGCGCGTTCAGCCGCCTCTGTTCTGCAGTTAGAACAGGGGGAGGAGGAAAAGTTGATAGTTCAAAGTCCAGACTCCTGGGGTTTAGAGTTGGTACTTTTGGCACATATGCAGGGTTTGGACGCAGGGTGACCTTTGACCCGTCTGGGGCATACTGGTACACATTGAATGCACAGATACTGCGTGGAGGTCACCCACGCATTTTGCTGAGTACACAGAGCTAAGAGCAATGCAGTTTTATAAGATAACAAATCTATCTTAATGCTAAGAGGCTCAAATGGGTTTCCTCCGGGTACTCCAGTTTCCTCCCACAGACCAAAAAACATGCTTGTTAGGCTGATTGGTGACTCTAAATTGACCCTAGGTGTGAGTGTGAGAGTGGATGGTTGTTTGGTGTGAGTGAGACAGGTCCCTCTTGTAAATGAGTTCCCGTGACTCAACGAGGCTAGCCTGTATAAATAAAGGTTGAATGAATGAATGAATGAATGAAAAATGGAGGCTCACATAAAGCATCCAGGACCAATTGTAGGTCCCACTGATGGGCCAAAGTCCTGCTCGGAGGTCTCATCCTTAGCACGCCCTTCATGAACCGTATCATGAGAGGGTGAGCACCAGGTGATTTACCTCCCCAGTCCTCGTGGCACGCCGAGATGGCTGATAAAAAGACCTTAATGGTGGAGAAAGAGCGACCCTTCTCCAGCAGATCCTGTAGAAAGGTGAGGAGCTGGACCAGGTCACAGGAATATGAGACAATATTCCTCTCTAGACACCAAGCCTCAAAAACAGAGGGTCTGAGTAGACTGTGCTCTCGCTCCCTGTATTGTGTTTACCACATTACTGGGCAGACCGGAGGCCATTAACCAGACCCTTTCATCGGCCAGGCCCAGAGTTGCCACAGTTCTGGGCGTGGATGAAGGATTTGCCCCATGGGTCAGCAGGTCCCTGTGGGGGGGCAGCTGCCATGGTGTCCCCTCCAGCAGTGAAATCACCTCTGGGAACCATGCTTTCTGCGGCCACCTGGGGGCTATCAGTATTAGCGAGAGAGCCCCCTGGCGTACACGTTCCAGCGTCGCCTGAATCAGGGGAACAGGTGGAAACGCATAATACAGCCTCCCCGCTGGCCAGCTGTACGTCAGGGCATCTGTCCCCAGCGGTGCATCTGTCTCCCTTATCGAGTGATACAGGGTGCAGTGCGTGTTGTTGCTGCAAGCGAACAGATCTACGTCGGCCCTCCCGTATTGTGCCCAGACCTGGTCCACGATACATGGGTTCAGCTGCCACTCCGAGGGGAGGAGGGGCCTTCTTGAGAGGGCATCTGCCCCGTGATTCAGCTCGCCCGGAATAGGGGTCGTCCTCAGTGACAAGATCCGGGAGCTGCACCACGTGAGTAGTGTCTGTGTCGACCTGAGGAGGGGTTGGGACCTTGTCCCACCTTTTCATTCAACCTTTATTTATACAGGCTAGCCTCGTTGAGTCACGGGGACTCATTTACAAGAGGGACCTGTCTCACTCACACCAAACAACCATCCACTCTCACACTCACACCTAGGGTCAATTTAGAGTCACCAATCAGCCTAACAAGCATGTTTTTTGGTCTGTGGGAGGAAACCGGAGTACCCGGAGGAAACCCACGCATGCACGGGGAGAACATGCAAACTCCACCCAGAAAGGCCCCGGACCGGGATTTGAACCGGCAACCTTCTCGCTGAGAGGCAGCAGCTCTACCAGTTGTGCCACCTTGCTGCCGTACCTTCTCTGTTGATGTAGGACACCATGGTCCTGATATCCGATTTTATCAGGACATGTTGTTGTGCAACCAGCCCCTTCCTGTAAAAGTGTTTCAGAGACAAAAACACTGCTCTGAGTTCCAGGAAATTTATGTGTAGCTTGGCCTCCTGTTGATTCCAGACCCCTTGGGCATACTGGTTTCTGCAGAGACCTCCCCACCCAGTTTTTGATGCGTCTGTGGTGACCAGAACTTGTGACAACACTCTACCCAGCGTGTCGCTTTTACTGAACACTGTGGGGGCCTTCCATGGCTCCAGAGCCTTCATGCACTCTGGGCCAATCAGTATCCCCCTTGTTTGTGGAGGGGGGGCAGGTTGCATTTGTTTGTTGATCCATATCTGTAGAGGGCACATTCTTAATAAGGCCAGAGGCAC
>JBBPBX010011220.1:0-24885 GCA_038048925.1 Garcialebias charrua | reverse complement strand
CTCAGTTCAGTAACTGTAAATCCACAGTTTTTAAAATGGATGCGTTTAGCGCCGAGAATAAGTTTGTGCTAACCTGCGCCACATTACACACACACACACACACACACACCCCACACTCAAGTGTCACGTTCCAGGGCTGGCTCAACGCAGGGGGTGGTGGGGGGGAGGCCAAGGTAAACGTCCTCCATAAAAACAGGCGTCCCGGCCGTGTAGAGTCAGGCCTCAGTTTGCAGACACAAAGACGAGCTGTTCACGGCGCTGCCCGTGAACCCCCAGAGCTCTGCTCCGGGAGGGGGTGGCGTGGGGCCAGATACTCTGGAGCTAATCAAGTGGGACCGGCCACGACTCTCCGGGCGTGGCTTCACGGGACACCACTGAGCCACTGTCCGAGGAAGCAGCAGAACGCTCCTGCTTCCATCTTAAGGTCCGACTGAAACTCAACACGAGTGGAGCTTCGGCTGAAGCGTGGGTTTGATTCCCTGCAGTGAAAGTACTGTAATCCACCTTCCTGTTTGCACAGGTGCCACTCGCTGCTGCTGCTGCTTTGTTTTTCCCCTTTTGTCCAAAAATCTTGTACTCTTTGCTCTCATTTGATTCCAAGAATAGCAACATAAAATGTAATTACTTTAAAAGCTAAATAACTCACAAATGTCTAATAAGCGTCATTAAGAACGCTTGATTACAGGAAATTACAGCCTCTACGAATGTGTTGGAGTTCTTTTATAGCTCCGTCTAAGTGCTTCACATTTGCTGCTGACGTTCTGCCAAATCTGGGTGGACTTTTACTACAAGACGTCCAAACAAACCGCCGCTCCATTAAACAGCCAGAACCACGTGTGTCCTGCTGATAAAGATTTAAACGGAGGAGCCCAAACATCAGGCTCACGACGAGCCTCGCGTTAACGTCCGACGCTGAAGCGTTTCTGACGCGTCGTTTAGAAAAGCTTAGAGGTCTTTGTGGCGGTGGCGGCTCGACCCGTTGTTCTGGAACAGATCCAAACACTAACCAGAACCCGGAGTTTGACAAGAGGAGCTGCAGCTCTCAACAGTGCGACCACACGAAAGAGAAAACACGAACCAAAACGTTGGACAGCTTCGTGTTCAGGAAGACTTGAGGAAACTTGCAGAAAATGTCACCATTGCAAAGATGTGACATAAAGACACAAAGATGGAAAAAATAAATAAAATAAAAAAGTCCTTTTTGACCAAAACTAAGTCAGTATGTTTTCAACGGACTGCAAAACAGATCAACTTTGAATTTTGAGAGCAATAATTTGAATAGTGAATGTTTGTAGTTTGAGGAGCATTTTTCTTGACAGGAATTGAACAGGAAGTGCAAGTTAACTTTTTTGTGCACGATGTTCAAGCAGGAGTTACATTGTGTATAAGAAGAGAGGTAGGTTTTAATTTTGATTGTCAGAGGCAGAGAAATGATGGATGCTGGAGAGTGGAGGGAGCAATTTCATCCACCACCAGGTTCAGTGGCAGAGCCAGGGGGTGGCCAGTGGTGGCTGTGGCCACTATAGATTTATCGTTAGCCACCACAGTCATTTGAGGAAACTACACTTTTAAGCAACATGAAAACTAGAAAGTAGTTTAAGAGAGAGATATGATGGTGGCCATCTTGGATTTTGAGGTGGCAACTCAATTTTCAAAATGAACCAAGTTTCTGTGTGCAGCCGCACATAAAAAATGGAAGTCGTACCTCACTTATTATTCAAGTTATCATTCTCACAACATTCAAGGATGAACCTTTTAATCCCCCCTTGCTCTGCAACGGGGGACAAAAACCATCTAACACTCAATTATATCATAGTATTTAGAATTTTAAGACAGAAATACTCAGAAAATGTTGGTTTTAGCTTTAAAAATGGTTGTTGTACAAAAGTGACATTTACAATTTGTTAGGGATGCACGATATTGGATTTTTGGCCGATATCCGATATGTTAAAACTTACTTGGCCGATAACCGATACCAATACCGATATCTTTTTTCCTAGACCTACTTAAAGAGACTACATAGCTTTCTCTGCTGTTTAATTAAAATACTACATTATTCTGCATGGTCTTTGTTAATTTGGCCTGCTACCAAATGCAGATGCTAAAAAGGGGCTGAAAATGATGTAACACTTCAACTTGGATTATGTTTAATGTCAAATTTATTCACGACATTTACTCTCTCTAACACAATGACAACACTCGAACTGTGCAAATCTGTAAAATTTCCCAAATCTAAACTCAACCTGTTCACAAGCAAAAAGTGAAAAACAAAGTACCGTAGTAGTGCATTAATAGATGTACTTGACAATTTCTTAAATTAAAAATCAACTTAAAACGGAAGCCTTTTACAGTATATCTGTGAGTTATTTTGATGGAATGTCCGATATTTAACTTTATCATTAATATTGGCCGATATCGTGCCGATAATATCGTGCATCCCTACAATTTGTCTGCATTTGTTTGTAGGCCGTTCTTATTTTACTACTCTGTAATGAGTTGTTGGTACACTCAACCTTGGAAGGAATATCAATCAATAATTTGGATCAAATAAAGCTAAACAAATCATATTTAAATTTCCTTCATAGATATTCAGATCAAAACATTGGACACTTCATTTACATCCAGATAAAGGTGAAGTCATCCAAATGTTTTCATACAGGTCAACAGTGGCAGGATCCCCAACAGCGTATGGGACACACCTGGTTGGCAGGCTGTAGACTGATGAAGACCTCTGGACGTATGGAACGTTTCTCAAAGAAACTGGCCCAGATGACCCAATTTAACCTTTTCTGTTGATGCCTAACAATGTTTGCAATGTGGAGGACCAGTTGCAAAGATCACTTCTTTATTTCATGGTTAAATGGAAAAAAGGCAAGTACAGTAAAAATATCAAGTAGCCACTTTTCTACACCGGTGCATTCGAGCGTAGAGGAAGAGGAGCACACAGCTCTCACCTTGCTCGTTGCTGTGGCCATCGAGCCTGGCAGCACAGGGGAGTTGGTCACCTGCACCGACAGGAACTTGTTGTGGATCAGGGGCCAGGCTCCTTCCACCCTACACGTCTGAAAGTCGTCGCCAAACGTCCGCAGGTGCGGGTCCCCGAAGAAGCCGCAATGGGTGTAGTTGGGCGATGCCGCGTTACGTGGAAGACTGCGCTCGTAGTGGCACACCTCGGGCCCATCGGAGCGCTCCTGGCTGTCGGTCAGGACCGGAGGAAGCGGCGGCGGAAGCGGGGTCCTGGCCCGAGGCGAGGACGTGGGCCCGTCCTTCGAGCAGTTGTTCTGTTTCATCAAGTCCTCGATGCCATGCTTGGTGGCGTGATAGGACAGGTCGCCCCTGCAGGAGCGCGTCGTCCGGACCACGCAGCTGTAGTAGACTCGCAGCGCCGTGCACGTGTCCTTCTCTGGTCCCGAGTTCAAGGGCGAGGTCAAATACTCAGTGTTGCACTTCTGGATCTTGCACTGCAGACTCACTGGAAGGGACAGATTAGAGAGGACAGGGAGTCAAACATGTCCAGAAACTGTGGAAGCAGTTCTCTATGTTAGATCCTCATGTTGCTCATACAGACTCATAAATGTCAAATAAAAACAATAAAACTGACGACTTTGTATAACAATAAAAACTAAGCATGTTTGACATCCTGTTGAGTATCTGAGTGGCCATCGTTTAGAATAAATTTACCAGTGGACCTGTAAAAAGGAAAAGAGGACATTGAGTTCCCTCTCATGCCTACAGGCTTTAACTTCTCATTAAAACATCATTCTGGATTTTCATCTTCGCAGATAACAACCCCTGCACGTCTGAATCCTTTTACAGCCAACTCTTTATACAAATCTTCCACCGTTGCCTCGTTGCAACACCACGTTTGACTAATAAAGCATTTATTTGCAGGCTCTCTCACCCGGAGTCTCGGTGGGGGAAGCTGCACGGACACTTTGAAGTCGCACTTTAAACAGTATCTGTCTGAAAAGCTTTGCTGCAACCCTAACGCCACTCAGGCCTTTACAACCACCTGACAGGTGGAAACTCATCTTGATCTCAACTATCTGAGCTTTGCCTTTTATTATTTTTGTGGGGATGAATGAACCAACAGAACACAACTTTGACTACATCCATCTTTTAAATTACAATCTAAAAAATTAAAGAAATCCTCTGCTTTTTAAACAATTTTTACAAATTTTAGTTGATCAAAAAGCAGAACGGGGGAAAAAGGTGAAGACAATATTATTCCTGTTTTCTTTTTACCACACTTAACCTGAAACAACAAAAAACAATTAATTTCAATACTGTGAAAGGATTTAAATTTGAATAGAACAATTTTGGTGATAAATGTGTTTGTTTTTGGTTTATAAATCTAAGAAAGACTTACAGGTAACTACCAGATTTGGAAAATTGAATTGTTTGGGTTTAGCTTTGTTTATATAAGAAGATATAAATCTTAATAAAAAAGTAAAACAGCTGCTTATGGCAATTGTTTAAAATACATTTTGAATTAAGTGCAATACACCTGCTCAGACTGAAAATGTTTTTTAACGGTATAAACTAAAATGATGCAGTTGCATCAGCTTTAATACTGTTTAAAAAATATAATATATACCGGTATATATATTAAGTTATCCAAAGGTTTTTCTTAAAGACAGATTTAAAGTTAATCCAAGCTTTTGTTTTAAAAGAACCGCAATTTTTTTAATGTGGCAACACAAACATTAATATGTGTAATTTTCTCCTAAACTACAAAAAAAAAGAAGCTCATTTTAAAAATAATGAAACATGCACCATCCCCACAAAAATAACAGCATTAAAGAGCTGCAGAAGCTTTAAAATGACCTTTTTCTCCAACAAAAACAAATAAAAACCAACAATACTTGATCAAAAACAACAAAGTCTGAACTAAAAAAAAACCTCGTCTGCTTACTACACGAAAATATTTGGTTCAAAATAAGTTAAATTTCACATAATTGCCCACATTCATAAGAATTATAAAGACATGAATAAACACACTTTTAAATTTAAAAACAATGTGCCTTTGAGGGTTTGGTTTTCTTTTTTTTTTTAATCGCTTCGGATTCGTGTCCGTGTTTGGGGGAACCTGGCAACCCTGGAGAAAGTTCACGTCTGGAGAAGTTAGCTAGCGACTCAATTAAGATAAAAACAAACATCTTCTAGTCAAAAACATCAATTTATCCGTGTCTGTGTGAGGTAACATGATGGTGGCTTATCGAAGACCAGAGTGTAACACAGTGTGTGGGTCTTACCGGAGGGGAAAAGTGAGAAAAGCACAGCGAGGACTCTGCACACTTCAAGCACCGAGGAGGGTCTCCCTCTTTCCCCCATAACCATCCATCCAGCTCGGCGTCGCGCTTCACTCCTCTCCCTGCTCAGGCAGCATTAACATAAAAACAGGTGGGGAGAGTTAACTGGAGCTCCAGCCACGAGAAAAACAAGAAAACAGTCCACGGTGCTCTCATCCCTGCCTGGTTACAAGCTGACCCTCTCCTCCGAAGCACAGCAGCTCAGAGAAGACGCTGCGCGCGCGGCAGGCAGCGGAGCTCCGTTCCTCTGAAGGAGGAGGAGCCTCGGACTCTCTCCACCAATCACCGCCGCCTGCTTGGCCCTCAGCCCCGCCCCTCTCCAGACTTGTTCGACTTTTTACAAAGTGGCAGTCCTGATGACGTCATGCGCAAAGAAAGCTTTGTTTTCATACCGTCAGCTCAATGTATGATGGAAAAATGAACAGAAACAAACAAACAGAGGTGGCGGGCATCATATTGTTTTATGGAGACATAATGATTTAGTTAAATTATTCAAATTACATACCCAGAAATAAAATGTTTTTTTTTTCAGGCAGTTGTTGCAAATGAAACTTTCAGGGATATTTATTTTTACATTAATGAAAACAATGTAGCATGGTTAGCTAGATAGTTAAACATTTTTATTAATGGGCATATTCAAAGTCAGTATTTATTTTGCAATACATTATGGTCTAGATCAAGGGTCTGCAACCTTTACAATTATAAGAGCCATTTTACGCCTTCGATCATTAAATTAAAAGTGTTCAGAGCCGCAACATGCTACAACTGTGGTTATCAACTGATGGCCCATGGGCCACTTTAGGTTTGTTGAAAGGGGCTTTTGTGGCAACCAGGGGTGACATTATAAAAATAAAATAACTAATAATTTCTATTTATACAATTTAAAGGGGACCAAATATTGGTTTTATAAATTTTTATGGTATGTCTGTGGGCTATCCAGACCATGTTCATTCAATTTAATGCACAAAATAATTCTTAGATAATAAAATATCCCCTTTCTAGTTGTGCCTTTTCTGACTTCCGTTCTGAACAGGCTGTTTATGATAATGAGCTCTGAAGGCCACGCCCTTCAAAAATCTGTTTACATTAACTCCGCCCTCCAAAGGGTCAGACCCAGAGGCAGACGCCATTTTGGGCAGGGCAAATGAGGCGCTGACGAGTCGCGTAGGCCGCTGAGAAACATCCATAAGTTCAAGACAAATGAAAAACCAGATTATTTAAAAGAGAAGGTTTGTTAATAAAAAAAAACTATGAACAACTATGAACTATACAAACCTAGGTATTTTTTTATTGTGGAAAAATGAATAAAGTATAGAAATAAAGCATAAATTTAAAGTTTTACTCCTTGTACTTGTTCCAATATCCACATAATTGCAAATGAAATTACATAAAAAGTGCTAAAACGAGTCGTTTTTAGTTGTTTGTATAACAACCAATTCAGTTTTGGTCAAAGCTTGAAAGAGCCGCTGCAGAGGGACCAAAGAGCCGCATGCGTCTCCAGAGCCGCAGGTTGCAGACCCCTGCTCGATACTATATACTGTATATTTGTTAATACTGCTGACTATGGCTTCCTCCCTAGCATTAGCTATTTAGTTTTCAGTTCAGTTTATTTATATAGCGCCAAGTCACAAATAAAGTCATCTCAGGGCACTGAACAGAAACATTCATCAAAATTTGTTAATAACATTATTTATCTGAGGAGCAGACTGCTTTTAGTTGAACTCCATCAGAGAACTCTCATCTTGTGCCAGCATGAAGGCGACAGTGGAAAGGAAAAACTCCCTCATGATGAAGAAACCTTTAGCCATTTTGGATCAACTGAAGACTTTTTAAAGAAGTATTTGGACACCCAGATAATAAACCATTGCAATAGTCCAGTCTAGACATGACAAATGCATGAACCAGTTTTTCTGCATAATTTTTAGATAAGATGTTTCTAATTTTAGTGATATTAAGCAGGTGGAAGAAGGCGGTTCTAGTAACATTTTTAATCTGGGGGTTAAAAGACATGTCCTGATCAAATAACACCAAGATTTTTAACATTAGAACTGGTGGCCAGAATAATGACAAGGAGGGTGAAACACTGAAAAATTAATTCCTAAGCTGCTCAGGTCCAAAAACTAAAAACTCAGTCTTGCCTGTGTTCAAAAACGGAAAATTTAGGGTCATCCAGGTTATGTCTTCAAGACATGATTCTAGTGAGTAGCTGATTGGATTCATTGGGATTCATGGACAAATAATATAACTGTGTTATACTTGTACAGTAGCATTGTTAGCTACTGGTTGTTAACATAGAAAATGTCCCCTTAAACAAATTTTTTGGCAAATCTATAGCAACATATATATATTGTCAAAGAAGAAGAAATTAAATATTTATATTCATTTCCCTATCATTTTTATAAATATCTCTCATAATTGTGGGCAATACCAACCTAATCAGCTTAGGCCTTCTCTGTTCACAGTACTCTAGACATGTTTTTAATTCTGATATAAATACTATTTTTTTCTAGAAAAAAAAAACATGTCCACACTTTTTTCCAAATTGTTGAAATACCTATGATGAAAACATCCACACAGCCAACATCAAATAAATAAAATCAGAACATGATCACCTAAATATTATCCTAAAATGGTTGTCACTTTGATTTTCTTATAGTTTTCTTTCAGTTAGCAACTTTTTCAGCACATGATCAAAGTTGAACGGCTACAGGATAACGAAGAAGCAAGACAGACATGGGAAACAACAACGGCTCCTTCGTTGTTCAGGTTTTAAAAGCTAAACGTAATCACCTTATCTATTAATAAAAGGGTTTTTAATGTTTTTCCCACCAAAGATCACATTCTGTGTGAACGGTATGTGCAAACGCAACAAGAAAGATTTCAGCTTTTTAATAAACATGGTAGTGTAAACTGGTCCTTGGATGTGTAAGATGTGAGGTAGTCCATGACCACTTCTGGCCCTCGGGCTAGATTTTGCTCACTTGTGTATTCTTTTCAGCTCAAGTCAAGTCAACATGTTCAGCCAAACAGATCTTTTGGGAAGCTGTGGGCCATGTGTGTGCATAATGAGTCACAAAACACCAACATTTCCATTTAATTAAAAGCATGCATACTGGCACCAAACCCTTCACACACTGCAAATAACTAACTTCAATGAAACAATGGAACACCGTGACAAAAAAGACATGGGTGGATGCAACATGTTCTCTATTTTTGTACAATTTGCTTATCCTTTTATCGATTACTGTGTTGATGATGACAGCGAAAACTATATTTCCCTGACCCTGAAAGCTCATTTTATAACGGGGAAGTATTTGTCATTTTTCCTACAGATTTAGGCATCGTACGTTGACAAGAAAGTTTATTCAAGAAGCAGATTACTGTTAATCTCTTTAAATATTGTTTGAGGTGGGTAAGGTGGTGATTTTAGCCTCATTTTGGGGGTACTCAAGCACCCCTAAGTTTTTACTCAGAACCCCTTAAAAAAATTTTAGGCAGTTCTGGGTTTGGGTTCTGTTTATTGCATTTATGATTCAATGCAACAAAATAAACCTTTACTTGGTTTATATACATAATGACTTCAATTGCTGGATGTCCAGCCCCTGAGCTGCTGGTTTTCAGTAACTGTGGTCCCTTGAACAGTTTAGTTGAATATCTGCTTTAGAGTGTGTAATACAGTTTATTTAAATTTCCAAAACCTAAATAAACTCAGTCTGTAAAAATGTAAAAGATGATAAAGCTCTGCGGCCAATCTCATAATCAGCTGAATACAGCAGTGATAAACAGGAAGTACCACATGTTCATCTGTATGACGGTAACTGCAGGTAAATCCTTTTGTCATGATTACATTGTATGCTTAATGGTTAAATTAAAGGTTAACGTTTAGTTGTGTTTTTTTGTGCATTTTGTATGCAACTTCTGGTTTCATAAGTTTAGTCTTTGTTTGTGATCAGTTAACACTAAACTGATTTTTTTTATAAAAAATGTTTATTAGGTTGTGTAATGTAAAGCAGAGCGCTATGTCTGTAGCATCTTAGCTAGCATGTCTGTATTAAACGCAGCTAGCTTAGCGCTACTTTTTGTTGTGCCGACTGAGCTCTCTAAAATTGTGATTTAATCAAGTATTACGTACTGTATGTATGTAGATAAACGCAAATCAGTGGTTCCAAACCATGGTCCTTGAGGAATGCCATCCTGCGTGTTTGAGTTGTTTCCCTGCTCCAACACACCTGATTCAGTGATGTTATTACTTCCTCAAGTTCTGCTAAAGCCTGTTAAGCACTCATTCATTAAAATCAGGTATGTCAAAGCAGGGAAACAACAAAAACATGCAGGGTGGTGTTCCTCAAGGCCAAGTGTTGGGAAACCCTGACGTAGATGTCTAACAACCTGTTAAAATACACCAAAATGTAGGAAATAGCATCTACGTTATTCAAAATCTTCTGGGGGAGGACCACCAGACTCCCCACCAGTGTGTCACCCCCACATTATGAATGTTTCTCATGCATTGGTCAACATGTTGTTCAAACCAAGAACCATTGTAACACTGGGGGCTAAGTGCCCCTAAAGTCAGATTCTAGAATCGCCCCTGGTTAATATGCAATACATATTCAAAATACAGACAATAAAAGCTTATGACAGCAATTAAGGACCAAGATTAAATGAATCTACAAAAAGTGACAAGTAGATTGTGTTCAAATTCCATCATAGGACTGCTGTTATATTTTCCAGTTTTTGCAAATAAATGCTTGTACCTCTCCCAACTAAGACTCACATATGGACGTACTGTAGCAAACAAACAAACAAACAAACAAACAAACAAACAAACAACTCGAGTTTAAAGTTTCCTGAAGTCACTGATATATAAAATATTATCAACACAAAATCTTCACAGAATAATACCCTGATTCACAGAATAATCTGTGTCCATCACCTGTGAAGGATACCTCTTGTGATTTAATAAACATTATATATTTGATTGACAGCATCTCTAAGAAGGATTTTCTTTGAAATATGATGTTTTTTTCTAACGGAGCTGACCAGCATTGCTCCAATGACCAGTAAAGCAGATGTCCCCCCCNACACACACTCAACATTCCCTCTTTTGATTGCCAGACGCTACATTAGCCTTGCCTTTCATTGCCATTCCAGTTGAAATACCAGCTGACGGATGGCGGCGTGCTCAGGCCGTACAGTATTTTTCCACAGAGCGGGGAGCGTCTCTGTGGTTTGCTGTCCCCCCATCAAGGGTGATGGATCTGTTCTGGTACGACGAGGTCTGGGCCTGCACACGTTCTCTACAGGGGTGGCCCCCAACGTGCCAAGCCTTCACGTCAGGAATCAGTGAGCGCAGCTGAAAGGTCTGAGCTGCTCGCTGAAATGATTCAGATGAACATGCTCAGAGAGTTTTGATGTGTTTTCTTTCTCATGAAGTGTTGGGTGAATAAAAACTAAAACAAAGAGCCACTGAATTAAAGCTAAATGTTGCTCATGAACATTTTCACCTGCAGATTTCAAAACGAGTGGAAAATTATTTCTATTCAAATGATTAAGAATTATCTTCAGTGCAACAAAATACCACATCTGGCACATCTGTAACAGACCTTTTCAGTTGGGGTTCTGCAGAAAGGTTATGAACAGTTTATATCTTTTTTCATTCATTCATTCATTCAACCTTTATTTATACAGGCTAGCCTCGTTGAGTCACGGGGACTCATTTACAAGAGGGACCTGTCTCACTCACACCAAACAACCATCCACTCTCACACTCACACCTAGGGTCAATTTAGAGTCACCAATCAGCCTAACATGCATGTTTTTTGGTCTGTGGGAGGAAACCGGAGTACCCGGAGGAAACCCACGCATGCACGGGGAGAACATGCAAACTCCACCCAGAAAGGCCCCCGGACCGGGATTTGAACCGGCAACCTTCTCGCTGAGAGGCAGTAGCTCTACCAGTTGTGCCACCATGCTGCCCAATCTTACCTGTTGTGGATGACGTTTTGAATGACCTAAGTTTACAAAAATACAGTAAATTTAACTGACCGGATTGACAAGCTAAAGGCTAGTCTGCGTGCGACCAAAACAGAAGTACAGGTGGTCCCCGACTTACGAGCACATCGACATACGAGGTTCCGGACTTACGAGCTGACTAACAAACAGTAAAATTGTACAGAAAATACAGCACTGGTATGTGTTTTTAGATGAAAGTGTGTTAGCTAACCGTTTATAAACAAGTTTCTGTGCATGTTTATGAACTAGTATGTACGTTTCTGTTGAAAAACGAGTGTTCGTAGTAGCGCTAGCATTAATTTTCCGACTTGCGACCGAAAATCCGGACTTACGAGCGACACGGGTTTCGTGTTCTGACATACAAATTTTCGTCTTACGAGATAGTCGTAGTAACGGAACTCGCTCGTAAGTCAGGGACCACCTGTATAGCTAATGCTGTTGAAAAATAAATAAAGTTTGCTTCTGCTGCTATTTGTCCTGCAAATAACTACTAAATGTATAAAAATGTGTGTAAAAACGGGAATTCAAAACTGACAGCAATGCAAAGATTTGCATAAACAATTTTTTTTAAAACTTAGACTTGATCAGACTTGGCACGTCAGTCTAGTCAGAGCCTCAACCTAAACAAAGACCTGTTAACGTTTACGTTTAAAACTGGAGCAAAGATGTCCAGTTTATGGGCAACGCGGGGCTGTACCGCTCGTGAAAGTCCCGCCTGCACATGCACACACCGTCACAAGACGCCGTTTTCAAACCTCGAGTGACAAATTGGAGCTAAATGTTTAGAAAATGTGTATTTAACAACAAGGAAGCTACGTGAAAGAGAACTACACCTAACAAAGTTGATTAAGTGTATTTTAATTTTTTATCACACATTCGTTTACGGGGATGAGCTTAAAAAAGATGCAGCATCCAGCCCAGTGCGGAGGTGCTCGTCCTGTATGGCTTCAACTTCTGGGTTCCAGTCTCATCTCTACAATACATGTCAGAGGGTTTGATTTAACTGTTTTCTTCTCTAAACCCAGCTCATCAGTCGCGTCATGTTTATTTTTGTTTATTTGTCAGAATTTTGTTTGTTTTTTTCTTGGAATTTTGAGATGAAAGTCAGAATTCTGATTTTAATCACAAAATTAAAATACTAAAACAAAACAAACAGGACATAATTCTGAGAATAAAGTCAGAATCAGAACTTCTTTTTTGTCAGAATTTTGAATTTAATCGCTGACTTCTGAAGAATAAAAAGAAAAATGTAATTAACAGCGGTCCTAATCGTCTTCTGTAAACGAGCTATGTACAACAGATGCTATAACATTCAATGTTTCCACAGATTGCCACTTGAAAAAAAAAATCTGAACTCTCCATTTAAGGACAAATTGATTTTTCAAAGACAACCGGAGGGCACGGGTTTAATTTTTGTCACATCTACGAACAACACAGCACAAGGCCGGAACCTGAGCTGCTCTAAAAAAAAAAATGGCTGCTCGTCACACAGTTTAACCAGCTGATTCAAAACATCAACAAGGTTCTCCAGTCTGAAGACACATCAGGACGCTCCTCGTGCAGCAGCTGCACTTCAGGGTCTCTTCAATCCTGACCTTTAATTCCCCTGAAATCTGCTCCATGTTGTCAGGAGGCCTCTGTTCAGACACTTCCTGTGCGAGGAGCACACACATCTGGAGCTGTCTCACTGGGTGCAGCAGCTGCATTTTCATACCTGACAGCCTCCTTCTTTTCCCTCCCCCTCCAACAGATGGCGCCTGTTAAAGATGTGCAACCTCCAGCCACGAGAGGAGAAGCTGTCAGTGAACGTGAGGACTAATTGGAGCTGTCAGGCTGTTAACAGGTGAGGCTCTGCAGGATCTCTGCATGTACTAGACCCTGGATGTGGCATTAATACAATTATTTATTTTAACTGATGCATCCAGCTTTTTGGATGCTACAGATAATTAGAAATAAAATGCACATTTAGGTCACTTATTATTATTTAAGCAAAAGCTCCTAAATGAGCAGATTTGTGTTACCTTTGAGACTGCATGGGCTCTGGAGGAGGTCTGCAGGAACCCGGAGGACTGCAAACAGGAGCGACTCCTCTTTAAAACAAATATTATATATAATAAAGAATCACTGTAATCCGAGTTTAAATCCTCTCAGCGGCTCGGTGCAGTCCGTGCACGCGCAGACCTCCACTTATTTCACAGGAAGTGGACCTGAGCGGAGCCATGATGATGAGACATGATGAGGTCCATGAGAGGAGAGCTGCTGCTGCTGCTGTCTGGATCCTCAGCAATGGTTTGTTACAAACTGTGAGAGAGACGGTCATCGACTCTGCGTGACGCTGCGTGGAAGCCCCCAAATCCCACAACACCCCACCCCACTTCCCCACTTCCACCGCCTGCTCCGGCAGTTGCGCGCTCTTGTGCAGGAATAAAAAAAGCAGGTGCAGTTTCACATGTTTATGCAGCTGCTTTGAAAAAAAAAAAAAGAAGCTCTTAACCACTTTTTATGAAATCATTCTATGATGAAACGGAAATTGGGCCACTTTGGTCAATTCCTGCACTCACGCGAGGCTGGAGATCTGCCAGCCCTCTGAGGATGTGTTAAGGATGACTCTCAGCTACTACCACACCAAATTTTAGCTCGTGTCTGTACTAGTGACATTTTAGGCTAAAGTATTTTGTGTTGTTTTATAATAATAATAATAATAATATAATCATTTTATTTAAAAGCGCCTTTCAGGACAAGGACACTTCACAGCAAGAAAACAAACAAACACAGTTCAAACATCAGCAGTAACAAATTGAAATATAAAATACATAAAGAATATAAAATACAAAATAATATAAAAATACATTTAGTAAAGTTAATGATAAGCTAGTCTAAAGAGATGTGTTTTCAGGGCTGTCTTGAACAGAGAAAGGGAGGTGGTGTTTCGAAGGTCTGGCGGTAGAGCGTTCCAGAGGTGAGGGGCAGAGCAGGTGAAGGCCCTGCTCCCCATGGTGGAGAGGCGGGCAGAGGGTACATGGAGATGTAGCGAAGAGGAGGATCTGAGAGAGCGTGATGGGATGGAGATTTGTAGGAGGTCAGAGAGGTAAGGAGGGGCATGTGGTGGCCATCTTGAATTGGGTTGACTCCAGAGGTTAATCAGTTGTAGATGTGTAGGCTACATCTAAAAATGTGAAAGTGTCATAAAAATCAGCCCAGTGCTTCATGAGATATTTTGCTAAAAGCCATATGCAGTTGATTCCAATATGCGCAGCGTTTTCAGAACGGCACTCAAGTGAGCTACAGCTCAATGAGCTGGACCAGTCTCAGCATCACACCAAGTTTTAATTCAGTATCTGTTGAAGCAACCGAGCTACAGCCATTTTTCCAAACTCGGTCTTCTGTGGCGGCCATCTTGAATTGTGTTGAACCCGAGCGGTCATCAGTTGTAGACTCACACCCAGGGATTACTCACAGGAAGTTTGATTAAAATTCATCCAGTGGTTCATGAGATATTTTGCCAACAGACGGACAAACACACCCATGCACAGAGACTTGGGCTTAAACATGATTGCCCTTTTTTGTCTGTGGCAGCAGGCAGTCAAGAAATGAATTCAGCTGTTTTATATCAGCTAAAATCAGGCCTTAAATGAGCAGTGAGAAGTTGCTGTGCCTCAAGTGATAGTAAACAAACAAACAAACAACCCCCCATAGCTCAGTTAGACCCCCCCTCCAATCGTTCTTTGCAAATCCCAGGTTGGAAAGAGACATATGCATAATTATCCAGGTTTAATGGGGGATCAGATGGACAACCCCTTCACAGCTGAGGTGGGGGGTGGTGGTCTGAGGTCAAGAGAGCCCCACCTGTGTTTGAGGACAGAAACCCCCTCCCCCTCCCTCCTGCCCCCTCCCTATCTTTCCAAGAGAAACAGATTCCCCAAACATCAGGATGCAAGAAGAAGCAGATGAGACGAACATGAAAGAGAACTGTGGCAGCTAATTTTAGCTTTCAGTTACTGCTACTGGTACTTAATTTTAGCATTTAGCTGCAGTTTGCCAATGTTAGCTTTTAACTACAACTTAGCTATCTTCAACTTTTTAAAATTTGCTATAGCTTTTGGATACCTTTTTACGGAGCCCCTCTGGTGTCATGGTAGGAAATAAAATTATCGTACCTTTTTGCTACTTTTTCCTTTTTTATTTTAATTATTTTTTACATTTTTGGGCTCTAGTGGCCTTTATTGTAGAGGATGAGGGTGAAACAGGTAGAGAGAGGGGAGAGACAGAAATAGCTCGTCGGGTCTGGGACGCGAACCCGCAACGCCTGCAGAGAGGCCCAGCCTCAGAACATGTGCCGCTCGCTTATCCCTCACGCCAAAGCGGCGGCACGCTACGTTTTGCTTTGATCTACAGTTTAGCCAAAATTTGCTTTTAGCTTTAGGCTATGATTTTTGCCGATTTTAGCTTTGAGCTGCCATTTAGTTATTTTTAGCTGTAGGCTACTTTTCCTATTTTTATAACTGTCTAGTTGCTGTTTTGCAAATTTGTACTTTTAGGCACAGTTTTGTCTACATTAGCTTACAGCTAAAGTTTTGCCAAATTTTAACTTTTAGCTTTAAAATGGGTCATTTTAGCATTTAGCTACTGTTTGCTAATTTTCTTATTTTGTAAGTGTAATGTTTTGTTACAAATTTGAGCTTTTAGCTACAAATTTGCTAAAAGCTCCAATATCTAATTTAGCCATTAGATTTTGTTTAGCTAACTTTAGCTTTGCTCTGTCTGCTACTTTTAGCTACTTTGTTCTGATTTTAATTTTGAGCTATGACTTTTGCTAATTTGCTCTTTTATTTATTTGAGCTTTTCCTTATTTAGCTAATTTTAATTTCTGTTTGACTAATTTCAGCTAATAGAATAGTTTTGCTAGTTTTTGTTTTTATTGCAGTTTTGCTGCTTTGATGTACAAAGTATTAGCTACCGTTTTGGTAATTTTAGCTCATGTTCTGCTTGTTTTTCCTGTTCAGTTTCACTCTCAGCATTTTTACAGAAAATGTGTAGTTCCTCATTTTCTCTGCGTCGTGTTTGAAGCAGAGGAAAACAAAATTCTCCCCCTGAGACCAGTGTGACAAAGATGGCAAGGCCCTTCATCTTCCAGAAAAGTTTATTTTTGCAAACTCGCAGAGAGAGAAGATGTTGCATTTTCTTCTATCTGACTTGTTGATTTAAGTCAGAATGTGCTCCGAGCTCTCAAATGTTTTAAAAACATCATTAATCATAAATCACTTCCTGTCATTTCATCAGAGGCAGAGGAGTCCTCAGATCTGGACTTTCTGTTGCGTGTCTCAAGTATGAACGAACATTAACAGGAAATTTAGATGCAAGTATCTCGGGATCTTGTTCACGAATGAGGGAAAACTGGAGCGTGAGATCGATAGGCGGATAGGTGCAGCGTCCGCAGTGAAGCGGGCGCTGTACCGGTCTGTCGTGGTGAAGAGAGAGCTGAGTCAAAAGGCAAAGCTCTCAATTTACCGATCGATCTACGTTCCCACCCTCATCTATGGTCATGAGCTTTGGGTTATGACCGAAAGAACAAGATCTCGGATACAAGCGGCTGAAATGAGTTTTCTCCGCAGGGTGGCTGGACTCTCCCTTAGAGATAGGGTGAGAAGCTCAGTCATCCGGGAGGGACTCGGAGTAGAGCCGCTGCTTCTCCACATCGAGAGGAGCCAGTTGAGGTGGCTCGGGCATCTGGTTAGGATGCCTCCTGGACGCCTCCCTGGTGAGGTGTTCCGGGCATGTCCCACCGGGAGGAGACCCAGAGGAAGACCCAGGACGCGCTGGAGGGACTATGTTTCTCGGCTGGCCTGGGAACGCCTTGGGATTCCCCCGGAGGAGCTGCTCCAAGTGGCTGGGGAGAGGGAAGTCTGGGCCTCCCTACTTAGGCTGCTACCCCCGCGACCCGACCCCGGATAAGCGGAAGAAGATGGATGGATGGATGGATATTGTACCATTAAACACCAAGTCACTTAGTCCTAGAGTCAATAAGTCAACAAATCACAGTCCCTAAGTAACCAAATCACAGTCACTAAGTAACAGAGTCACTAAGTCAACAAATCAGAGTCACCAAGTCAACAAATCACAGAGTTACTAAGTCAACATATCAGAGTCACTTAGTAAGTAGCGGTCACTAAGTAACAGAGTCACTAAGTCAACAAATCAGAGCCACCAAGTCATCAAATCATAGTCACTAAGTCAACAAATCACAGTCACTAAGTCACAGAGTCACAAGTCAACAAATCCCAGAGTCACAAAGTCAACAAATCAGAGTCACTAAGTCACAGAGTCACAAGTCAACAAATCCCAGAGTCACAAAGTCAACAAATCAGAGTCACTAAGTCAGCAAATCAGAGTCACTAAGTCACCAAATCATAGTCACTAAGTCACAGAGTAAATAAGTCAACAAATCACAGAGTCACTAAGTCAACAAATCACAGAGTTACTAAGTCATCAAATCAGTCACTAAGTCAACAAATCAGAGTCATCTCATCAGTCACCAAGTCAACAAATCACAGAGTCACTTATTCACCGAATCACAGAGTCACTAAGTCACAGAGTCACTAAGTCATCAAATCAGTCACTAAGTCAACAAATCACAGAGTCACTGTCACCAAATCACAGAGTCACTAAGTCATCAAATCAGTCACTAAGTCAACAAATCACAGAGTCACTAAGTCATTGAATCAGTCACTGTCAACAAGTCTCAGAGTCATTAAATCACAGAGTCACTAAGTCATCAAATCAGTCACTAAGTCAACAAATCACAGAGTCATCTCATCAGTCACTACGTCAACAAATCACAGAGACACTTATTCATCAATCACAGAGTCACTAAGTCAGAGAGTCACTAAGTCATCAAATCAGTCACTAACTCAACAAATCACAGAGTCACTAAGTCATCAAATCAGTCATTAAGTCAACAAATCACAGAGTCACCGTCACCAAATCCCAGAGTCACTAAGTCACCAAATCACAGAGTTACTAAGTCAACATATCAGAGTCACTTAGTAAGTAGCGGTCACTAAGTAACAGAGTCACTAAGTCAACAAATCAGAGCCACCAAGTCATCAAATCACAGTCACTAAGTCACAGAGTCACAAGTCAACAAATCCCAGAGTCACAAAGTCAACAAATCAGAGTCAATAAGTCAGCAAATCAGAGTCACTAAGTCACCAAATCATAGTCACTAAGTCACAGAGTAAATAAGTCAACAAATCACAGAGTCACTAAGTCAACAAATCACAGAGTTACTAAGTCATCAAATCAGTCACTGTCAACAAATCACAGAGTCGTTAAGTCACAGAGTCACTAAGTCATCAAATCATGCACTAAGTCAACAAATCACATAGTCACTGTCACCAAATCACAGTCACTAAGTCACTAAGTCATCAAATCAGTCACTAAGTCAACAAATCACAGAGTCATCTCATCAGTCACTAAGTCAATAAATCACAGAGTCACTTATTCACCGAATCACAGAGTCACTAAGTCACAGAGTCACTAAGTCATCAAATCAGTCACTAAGTCAACAAATCACAGAGTCACTGTCACCAAATCACAGAGTCACTAAGTCATCAAATCAGTCACTAAGTCAACAAATCACAGAGTCACTAAGTCATTGAATCAGTCACTGTCAACATGTCACAGAGTCATTAAATCACAGAGTCACTAAGTCATCAAATCAGTCACTAAGTCAACAAATCACAGAGTCATCTCATCAGTCACTACGTCAACAAATCACAGAGACACTTATTCATCAATCACAGAGTCACAGAGTCACAGACCTGGAACTTTATGCTTCCTCTGTCCTGGGTTACATCAGTACATGTGCTGAAAATGTATCCATAAGAAAGTGTGTTAAATTTTACCCCAATCAAAAACCCTGGCTAAATAAGGATGTCCGCACCCTGCTGGCAGCCAGGGACACTGCATTCAAGTCTAAAGATACTGAGGAGTTGAGAAAGTGCAGGAGAGAACTGGATGATGGCATAAAGAAGGCCAAAGCCGCGTATGCACAGAGGATCGAGGGACAGTTCACCTCACATGATCCAAGGAGCATGTGGCAGGGCATCAAATGCTTAACAGACTACAAGGGCAAAAGCAAACAATGCCCCAGGGACCCATCCCTGCCTGATGCCCTCAATAAGTTTTATGCACGTTTTGATGATCCAAACAGACCAACTAGCACCAGACTCACCTCATCACCAGACGAGGAGCACCTCAAAGTGACCGCAGCAGAAGTGAGAGGCAGTCTCAGAAGGATCAACCCTCATAAAGCTACGGGTCCAGACAACATCCCAGGGAAAGTTCTGAAGGAATGTGCGGACCAGCTCTGTGAGGTGCTGGCTGACATCTTCACCACCTCACTTGCACTGGAGTCAGTTCCCACCTGCCTGAAGACCGCCACCATCATCCCAGTCCCAAAAAGCTCCACAGTGACTGGTCTGAATGACTACAGACCGGTGGCTCTCACCCCGATAGTCGCTAAATGTTTTGAGAAACTGGTCATGTCCCACATCAAGACAGCCGTCAACATCAACGAGGACCCTCATCAATATGCATATCGTGAGAACCGATCAACAGAGGACGCCATCTCCTCCGTGGTCCACACTGCTCTCACCCACCTGGATCAGAAGGACTCATACGTGCGTCTGCTCTTTGTGGACTTCACATCTGCCTTCAACACCATGATCCCCCAAACTCTGATAGACAAACTATCCACACTTGGACTAAGCCCCTCTATTTGTAACTGGGTCTTAGACTTCTTAACAGACAGACCACAGTCCGTGAAGATCCACAACTTCTCCTCCTCCACCATCACCCTCAGCACTGGCTCTCCTCAGGGATGTGTGCTGAGCCCTCTTCTGTTCACTCTGCTCACATATGATTGTACAGCCACACATCCAGGCTGTCATATTGTTAAGTTTGCAGATGATACAGCTGTGGTGGGATGCATCACAGATAATGATGAATCCAGCTACAGACAGGAGGTGGAACATCTGGAGAGCTGGTGCAAAGAGAACAACCTTCACATGAATGTGAAGAAGACGAAGGAGATGATTGTGGACTTCAGAAGGAACAAACACACCCACACCCCACTGTATATAGGTGGATCTGCGGTGGAGGTGGTCTCCAGCTACAAATACCTGGGTGTACACTTGAATGATAACCTCAGCTGGAGCAATAACACCACCAGCCTGATCAAGAAAGGTCATCAGAGACTCTACTTCCTCAGACGGCTGAGACGAGCCGGTCTGAGAAGCCCAGTCCTCACCTCGTTCTACAGGTGTGCAGTGGAGAGCGTCCTGTGCTCCAGCATCAACGTGTGGCATGGAGGCTGCACAGTTGCAGAGAGAAAAGCTCTACAGAGAGTGGTGAAGGCTGCACAGAAGTCTGTGGGAGTCAGTCTCCCCACCATCACAGACATTTACACCTCCAGATGCAGAAAAAGAGCCACCTGCATCATGAAAGACCTCACTCACCCAGCACACTCACTCTTTGCACCACTCCCCTCGGGACGGAGGTTGAGGAGCATCAAATGTAGAACCACTAGACTGAGGAACAGCTTCTACCCTGAGGCTGTCAGACTCATGAATAAATAAATAATAAGAATAAACACTGCAAAATGTCACATCATACTGATACTGATCTGTTTCTTGTTGCTGCGTTCATCTGTGACCATCTGCTCATGTTCGTGCTGCTGTTTATAATGATGTTTTTCTACTACATTAGGGCTTAGTGTATTACTAGCTGATGTGATGTCTCTCTTAGTTAATCCTAGATGTTATTATTGTTTTTCTCTTGCATTTGTTGTTGGATGTAACTGGGACCCTGTGTACATAATCTCGTTTTCAACACATGTACTACATGCGGTGCAAATGACAATAAATTCTCTCTGACTCTCTGACTCTGACTCACTAAGTCAGAGAGTCACTAAGTCATCAAATCAGTCACTAACTCAACAAATCACAGAGTCACTAAGTCATCAAATCAGTCATTAAGTCAACAAATCACAGAGTCACCGTCACCAAATCACAGAGTCACTAAGTCACCAAATCACAGAGTTACTAAGTCAACATATCAGAGTCACTTAGTAAGTAGCGGTCACTAAGTAACAGAGTCACTAAGTCAACAAATCAGAGCCACCAAGTCATCAAATCATAGTCACTAAGTCAACAAATCACAGTCACTAAGTCACAGAGTCACAAGTCAACAAATCCCAGAGTCACAAAGTCAACAAATCAGAGTCACTAAGTCAGCAAATCAGAGTCACTAAGTCACCAAATCATAGTCACTAAGTCACAGAGTAAATAAGTCAACAAATCACAGAGTCACTAAGTCAACAAATCACAGAGTTACTAAGTCATCAAATCAGTCACTAAGTCAACATATCAGAGTCACTTAGTAAGTAGCGGTCACTAAGTAACAGAGTCACTAAGTCAACAAATCAGAGCCACCAAGTCATCAAATCATAGTCACTAAGTCAACAAATCACAGTCACTAAGTCACAGAGTCACAAGTCAACAAATCCCAGAGTCACAAAGTCAACAAATCAGAGTCACTAAGTCAGCAAATCAGAGTCACTAAGTCACCAAATCATAGTCACTAAGTCACAGAGTAAATAAGTCAACAAATCACAGAGTCACTAAGTCAACAAATCACAGAGTTACTAAGTCATCAAATCAGTCACTGTCAACAAATCACAGAGTCGTTAAGTCACAGAGTCACTAAGTCATCAAATCATGCACTAAGTCAACAAATCACATAGTCACTGTCACCAAATCACAGTCACTAAGTCACTAAGTCATCAAATCAGTCACTAAGTCAACAAATCACAGAGTCATCTCATCAGTCACAGAGTCACTAAGTCACAGAGTCACTTATTCACCGAATCACAGAGTCACTAAGTCACAGAGTCACTAAGTCATCAAATCAGTCACTAAGTCAACAAATCACAGAGTCACTGTCACCAAATCACAGAGTCACTGTCACCAAATCACAGAGTCACTAAGTCATCAAATCAGTCACTAAGTCAACA
Source organism: Garcialebias charrua (assembly GCA_038048925.1). Taxonomy (NCBI): domain Eukaryota; kingdom Metazoa; phylum Chordata; class Actinopteri; order Cyprinodontiformes; family Rivulidae; genus Garcialebias; species Garcialebias charrua. The sequence continues at coordinate 2,487 of JBBPBX010011220.1, read as the reverse complement.
AATCACAGAGTCACTAAGTCATTGAATCAGTCACTGTCAACAAGTCACAGAGTCATTAAATCACAGAGTCACTAAGTCATCAAATCAGTCACTAAGTCAACAAATCACAGAGTCATCTCATCAGTCACTACGTCAACAAATCACAGAGACACTTATTCATCAATCACAGAGTCACTAAGTCAGAGAGTCACTAAGTCATCAAATCAGTCACTAACTCAACAAATCACAGAGTCACTAAGTCATCAAATCAGTCATTAAGTCAACAAATCACAGTCACCGTCACCAAATCCCAGAGTCACTAAGTCACAGAGTCACTAAGTCATCAAATCAGTCACTATGTCAACAAATCACAGAGTCACTAAGTCATTGAATCAGTCACTGTCAACAAGTCACAGAGTCATTAAGTCACAGAGTCACTAAGTCATCAAATCAGTCACTAAGTCACCAAATCACAGAGACACAAATTAATTGAATCAGTCACTAAGTCAACAAATCACAGAGTCACTAAGTCACCAAATCACAGAGCCACTAAGTCACCAAATCACAGACACAAATTAATTGAATCATTCACTAAGTCAACAAATCACAGAGTCACTAAGTCATTGGATCAGTCACTAATTCAACAAATCACAGAGTCACTAAGTCATTCAATCAGTCACTAAGTCAACAAATCACAGAGTCACTAAGTTACCAAATCACAGAGCCACTAAGTCACAGAGTCACTAAGTCATCAAATCAGTACTAAGTCAACAAATCACAGAGTTACTGTCACCAAATCACAGAGTCACTAAATCACAGAGTCACTAAGTCATCAAATCAGTCACTAAGTCAACAAATCAAAGAGTCATCTCATCAGTCACCAAGTCGACAAATCACAGAGTCACTTATTCACCGAATCACAGAGTCACTAAGTCACAGAGTCACTAAGTCATCAAATCAGTCACTAAGTCAACAAATCACAGAGTCACTGTCACCAAATCACAGAGTCACTAAGTCATCAAATCAGTCACTAAGTCAACAAATCACAGAGTCACTGTCACCAAATCACAGAGTCACTAAGTCATCAAATCAGTCACTAAGTCAACAAATCACAGAGTCATCTCATCAGTCACTAAATCAACAAATCACAGACCCACTAAGTCACCAAATCACAGTCACCAAGTCATTGAATCAGTCACTAAAGCAACAAATCACAGAGCCACTAAGTCACCAAATCACAGAGTCACCAAGTCATTGTCACTAAAGCAACAAATCACAGAGCCAATAAGTCACCAAATAGAGTCACCAAGTCATTGAATCAGTCACTAAATCAACAAATCACAGTCACTAAGTCACTGAAACAGTCACTAAGTCACCAAGTCAATTAGTCCTAGAGTCAATGTCACAGAGCCACTAAGTCATCAAATCAGTCAAATTAAATCAACAAATCAGAGTCACTAAGTCACCAAATCACAGAATCACCAAGTCACCAAGTCACTTAGTTCTGGAGTCAATGTCACAGAGTCACTAAGTCATCAAATCACACAATCACTAAGTCAACAAATCACAGAGTCACTAAGTCACCAAATCACAGAGACACAAATTAATTGAATCAGTCACTAAGTCAACAAATCACAGAGTCACAAAGTCATTGGATCAGTCACTAATTCAACAAATCACAGAGTCACTAAGTCATTAAATCAGTCACTAAGTCAACAAATCACAGAGTCACTAAGTCACCAAATCACAGAGCCACTAAGTCACCAAGTAGTCACCAAGTCATTGAATCAGTCACAAAGCAACAAATCACGGTCACTAAGTCACCGAAACAAAGAGTCACTAAGTCACCAAGTCACTTAGTCCTAGAGTCAATGTCACAGAGTCACTAAGTCATCAAATCAGTCAAATCAACAAATCAGAGTCACTAAGTCACCACACCACAGTCACCAAATCACAAAGTCACAATGCCATTAAGTCACAGAATCAGAGAACCATAGAATCACAGAATCACAGTCACAGAGTGACTAAGTCACAAAGCCACAGAATCACAGAGTAACCAAGTCCATCCATCCATTATCTTTACCCGCTTCGTCCTTTTTCGGGTCAAGGGGTCACTGGTGCCCATGTCCAGCCATCACTGTGCGAGAGGTGGGGACACCCTGGACATGTCTCCAGTCCATCACAGGGACACATAGAGACAAATGAGACAAACGACCATTCACTCTCTCACTCACATCTACTATTATGCCACATCCAGGGTCTAGTACATGCAGAGATCCTGCAGAGCCTCACCTGTTAACAGCCTGACAGCTCCAATTAGTCCTCACGTTCACTGACAGCTTCTCCTCTCGTGGCTGGAGGTTGCACATCTTTAACAGGCGCCATCTGTTGGAGGGGGAGGGAAAAGAAGGAGGCTGTCAGGTATGAAAATGCAGCTGCTGCACCCAGTGAGACAGCTCCAGATGTGTGTGCTCCTCGCACAGGAAGTGTCTGAACAGAGGCCTCCTG
>JBBPBX010011219.1:44035-56371 GCA_038048925.1 Garcialebias charrua | reverse complement strand
AAAATATAAAAAAATATCACATTCCAACCTCCACTACACACCTCAATTCTTGCATCATTTTTAACACACATATTGCCATAACAGTATTTTTAATAGCAAAACTATTTAACAAACCTGTTCTGTGAATTATAGTACATCCAGCAGATGAAAATGTACAGCTAAGTTACTTTTATTTATGAGGAATGGACAGAAAAATATACGTACATCAAGCAGGTCTCTCTTCTCCTTTGAAGTAGGACCCACACTGCTTTCATTATCAGACCCTGTGTCAGCTACATCCATGGTTGTGGAGGAAGAAGATGTGGACGGTGAGGGTAGGGTCAGAGAATGATCCAGGTCAGCTGTTTCAATACCGGAGGATATGGCAGGACTAGCTGGAGAGCCACCCCAGATTTGTTCGCACAGTTCGAAGTACAGAAGAACCACTCAACCGTGTCCACTCCTGCATCCTGTATCAACGGCCTGGCGATATTTACCTTGGACTGCTTTCATTTTTGTTGTTAAATTCCCCTGCGTGATTTCGGCTTGTGAATGGGGAAACTCGTCAGAGGACTCTGTTGGGTAATGCTCTAAAAAAAGCACTACATGTCAACATACTTGCTCTGACATGATTCCCAGTCGACATTTTCCTGCGTTTTATTAACTTTGTACTCCAGCACAGTATTTAATAGTAGTTCAACTTCGCGGTCTGTTCACACAAACGAACCTCCAGGCGCCATGATTCAATACTAACAGGAAGTTGTGGTTGCTTTGAAGGGTTGGGATTGGCTGATATACGTTTCACCTTTGCGCTACACTGCCACCTATGGGTTGGGCATATTCTTTACAACGCTCTGTGGTGAAAATCACCGGGTTCAAGTAGACGATAATTTTCTCTATCCGAACATGTATGTACGGCAATTTTTTTTGCGCAGATATTCGTTTTTCAAACACCAGGCTACATGTGTACAAGGCCTCAGTTTTATCAGGAAGAATCCTCCGGCATAGAAATTATCTGAAAACCAGGGATCTGTACCTTATGTACTTCTTTGTGATGGTCTTTCTCATAAAATCACCATGAAATATTATAAAGCTTGTAGTCGTAATGTGACAAAATGTAGAAACATTTAAGGGTATGAAGACTTCATTATTTGAATTTTTTGTAAAGAAATAGTATTATCTTGATGTCATGGTTTACATCTTCTGTTTGGTTGCAGGTGCGAGGTGTTGGACCTCTGAACCGCCGAGGCTTCTACCTGGCCTTCCAAGACATCGGCGCCTGCATCGCTCTCACCTCTGTGAGAGTGTACTACAAGCGCTGCGTCGGTGTGAGCCGAAACTTGGCCGTTTTCACCGATGTGGTGACGGGAGCCGACTCATCCTCCCTGGTGGAGGTCAGAGGTCAATGCGTGGATCATGCTGAGGAAAGGGACACACCCAAAATGTATTGCAGTGCAGAAGGGGAGTGGCTGGTTCCCATCGGGAGGTGTATGTGCTCAGCAGGATTTGAGGATCATAGAGAATCTTGTGTTGGTAAGTCAACTGAGGGCATCAGTTCTGCCTATACATTTGCTCTGATTTGAATAATTATGTGTGAAATAATGGAAAATGGAGCTCAATATAACAGTAAGGGTGGGGGTTATCATTTATTTTTAGATGCATCACATCACAAACTTGGTTGATTCTCGGTTAATTTTTTAATGTAAAAACAAAATCAGTTTTAATGTTTATGTGTACTGCCATTTTAGGAGATTCAACTAAGTTGTTGCTGCATTAATAATAATAATAATAATAATAATTGTCTAATCTTGTCATCTGCGTATGTTTCCCATACACAGACGAAATTCGTCTCTGCATTTAACCCAACCACCTACCTTAATGTAGCTCATTCGAGTAGAAACATGCAATCCAATCAAAATAAGCCATTGTTCTACTTCTTTCCTAAGGAGGAGGAAGAAGAAGAAACAGGTTGCAATAAAGCTGTGCATTTTCACATCTTTTTATATTTTCTTTGATGAACTTTGAACTTTGTGACTTTGTGTTTTCAATGTTACATTAGCATCTATGCTACCTGTTGGAAAGCATCCTGTAATTAAGTTGGTTTGGGCAGATGTGCACTCTTCATAATGAAAGTAAATATTTAAATGAGTGTTTACTTTTGCTAAATAGGCCAAAGACATCATGAACTTCCCCACTGCCTCCATTTTTCTTTACAAACTTGATGATTGTAGATAACTAAGATGCATCTCTAATTGTTTTAAAACAACATCACAACCCTCTGAATTGTATTTAAATTGAAACATGAGGTGCCTGATCGGTCGAAGCCCAGGTTAACAACAAATGCCACCAGTGCTGTTGACAAACAGCGGGCTTGCAGAAATTGTAGAACTGTTGGTCGAAGACCATGTGGAGGGAAACCTATAAAGAGACAGAGGGAGAAGAGAAAAGTCAAGAATGTAAGACTGAGAGTGGCAACTCTAAATGTGAGGACAATGACAGGAAAAGGTAGAGAGCTGGCTGACATGATGCAGAGAAGGAAGGTAGATGTTTTATGTGTCCAAAAGACCAAGTGGAAGGAAAGCAAGGTTTGCAGCATTGGAGCTGGGTGTAAACAGTTTTATCATTGTGTGGATGGAAAGAGAAATGGAGCCGGGGCAGTCCTGAAGTAGGGGTTGGCAAAGAATGTACCATATTTTCCACCGTAAACATTACACCACCTTACAAGTGGCATCAGTCCAAATATGTCTAATAAAGTGGAAAATTCCATAAATACATCACTTCCCTGTATACGTTGCATCTATTATGTGTCACCGCTGACGCGTTGCGTTTGTTTCGCATCACCACTGACAAGCCAGAAATGTGGTCCGAACCCAGAAATGTGGGCCGGTGTTGTGCCAAAAATTGATTGGCTTCCAAATAGCAGCCGCGGGAGCATGCATGAGAGGACTTTAACAAATATTTAACAAGATTAATACTTAAAAACAATTATTTGTTTGCTTGATATTATAGAAAACATATCCTGATGCATGCTAAAAAATTCAACTTATAGCAAAGGTGTCTCTGTCTAACTTTTCCTTAATAAATGCACTTTGGTGGTCAAATCAGCTGCATTTCAAAACCCAATTCATGGAAACGGGCACATGCAGTGGGACGATTCACTGTGCATTTTTTTATTTATTTAACTAGGTAACCACCTAAAAACATTTATTTGTTTGCTTGAAATTATAGTGTGTGTCTCAGTCTAACTTTTGCTTAACAAATGCACTTTAATGGTCAAATCAGCTGTATTTCACAAGCCAATACATGGAAGTAGGAACGCACAGAGGGATGAGTTGCCGCTGTGCAGTTCTTTGAAATTTAACAAGATTAACACCTAAAAACATTTATTTGTTTAGTTGAAATTATAGTAAAGATGTATCTCAGTCTAACTCTTGCCTAATAAATGCACTTTGACTGAAATCAGCTGCATTTCAAAACCCAGTTCGCGGAAGCGGGCGCATGCAGAGGAACGAGTCTCTGTGCATTTCTTCAAAATTTAACAAGATAACCACCTAAAAACATTTAATTGTTTGCTCAAATTTATAGTAAAGGTGCGTCTTAGTCTAAAGTTGCTTAATAAATGCACTTTCAGCTGTATTTCAAAAGCCGATTCACAGAATTAGGAACGCACAGATGGACGAGTCGCTGTACATTTCTTCAAAATTTAACCAGATAAACACCTAATAACAATTATTTGTTTGCTCGACTTTATAGTAAAGGTGTGTCTCAGTTGAAATTGTGCTTAATAAAAGGACTTTAATGTTCAAATCAGCTGTATTTTAAAAGTATTCACTGCCTCGGTGCTCCAGGAGCGAGCAAACAAGGAGAAAATCAGGAAGGAGAAACACTGCACATTTCTTCGAAATTTGACAAGATAAGCACCTAAAACAATGATTAATCTGCTTGACATTATAGCAAAAGTGTGTCTCAGTTGAACTTTGACCGTACTTTCCGCCTTAAAAGTCGCACCGCCGTTTGTGTCGCATTAGTCCAACTATGTCCAATGAAGTGGAAAAATCCATAAACGTGTCGCACCTCCGTATACGTCGCATCTATTATGTGTCACCGCTGACGTGTCGTGTATGTTACGCGTCACCGCTGACAACCCGGAAAGGTGGGCCGGTGTTTTGCCAAAAATGGATTGGCTGCAAAATGGCCACAGGAGCGTGCACAGTAGGACTTTAAAAAGATTAACTCGGGTCCTCTGGTCCTGTTGGGCCTGAGCCTGAGGGGTGTGCGTCCTCGGTGCCCGGGCCTTGGGGCCTAGTCCTGGGGCTACATCGGTGCAGCGTGTTCCGTCGGGGGCCTGTGAGTATGTCGCTATGGCATACAGTGGCAACTCATCCCTCTGTGCATTCCTACTTAAATGTACAGGTAGTCCCCGAATTACGAGCGCTCTGATCTGCGAGGTCCCAGACTTACGAGCTGCGAATTTTTGGAAAAAACGAAAAAAATACTGAGTTTTCATGTGTTTTTTCACTACAGTTAGCAAGTTAAGCATATAAACACACGTTTCCGATCATTTTTATGCACTCAAAAGTAGTTTTTAGATGAAAATAGAGTGTTTTTAGGTGCGCTGGCGAAAACCGTTCCAATTTACGAGCGGACTTCCGGGTTTACGAAGGAAATGGCGGCCGTTCCAAATTACGAGATTTCCGGTTTACGAGCGCCCCCTAGTGACGGATCTCGCTCGTAAATCGGGGAATACCTGTATTGGCTTGTGAAATACAGCTGATTTGACCATCAAAGTGCATTGTGTGTAGTTTCTGGTGGGACTCTTCCGGTTCTCCCCAATGGTCAGATCTGGGGGGTGGGCGTGTGGTTCTTCCTGTCTGGATGGCCCTGGGGCCTCTGTGCTCGGGGTCCCTCTTGGGGTCTTGGGCTCTGGTTCCCCCCTTTGTCTGCCTCGGGTCTTGGGGGTCGGGTCTCTGATGCTTCGCAGTCACTATTGAATGTTCTATTAGAGAAGCCTTATACACTTATGCATGCTCACAACCACACACAAATAGATGCAGGGATGCACATGCAGGTATCGTATGTAGATATGTAGATTTGCATGTCACTGCATATGCTTGTATATGTATGTATGTATATAGGTATATATATTTATAGAAATCTAATGCAAAGCCATGAATATTCCAAGTCTTTTATACATATGTATTTTGTTGTTGTGTTCTGTCATGTTCTTTGCAGGTTTACAGAAAGCGGTCGGGTGTGTTTGCCTTGTGCTTTCTGTGTGTATTTGTTATGTTTTGTGATATTACTCTCCATCTTTCCTTTCTTTCTATCCCATTTAAAAAAATTATAATGGTGTGAAGAGGATGGCTATAAGGTGAGAAGGGAGGCCATCCATCCATCCATCTTCTTCCGCTTATCCGGGGTCGGGTCGCGGGGGTAGCAGCCTAAGTAGGGAGGCCCAGACTTCCCTCTCCCCAGCCACTTGGAGCAGCTCCTCTGGGGGAATCCCAAGGCGTTCCCAGGCCAGCCGAGAAACATAGTCCCTCCAGCGTGTCCTGGGTCTTCCTCTGGGTCTCCTCCCGGTGGGACATGCCCGGAACACCTCACCAGGGAGGCGTCCAGGAGGCATCCTAACCAGATGCCCGAGCCACCTCAACTGGCTCCTCTCGATGTACAGGGAGGCCATCTATATAAAAAATATAAAAAATGAATGAATGGAAACAGTCATATCTCAGCCAAAGATTGGTCTAAAAATATGTGAAAAAATCTATAAATGTGCCGCTTCACCGTATAAGTCACAGGGCATGCAAATTAGTAAAAAAAAACTACGACTTATACACCAGAAAATACGGTACTTAATAAATGCACTTTAATGATCAAATTTGCTGCATTTTGCAATGCTGTAATTCACAGCAAAATGAAGCTGATTTAATGGTTGCTTCAAGCAGCAAGCAGGAGGTGGCAGGCTATGGCAAACCTATTGTGTCATTAATAGCCACTTTTACCTATTACATGATACAAAGGCATGCCATACTACTTGAGTGCTATCTAGCAGCTGAAAATGGTAGTGTTCAATATTTTCTGTCAGAATGAATGAAAACAGTCATATCTCAGCCAAAAATTGATTTATAAATATAGGGAAAAAATACATAAATATGTTGGTTCGGCGTATAAGTCTCAGGGCATAAAAATTATGCAAAAATTATGTGACTTTTAGTGTGGAAAATACAGTATTAGAGGTGAAAAGTGTGTCAGATAAGGGTGATGTGTCTGAAAGTAGAAGTAGAAGGTCTGATACTAAATGTTGTCAGTGGTTCTGCTCCACAGGTTGGATGTGATGTAGAGGAGAAAGATCAATTTTGGAAGGGTCTGGATCGTTGATATTCTGTCAGGGGAGACAGGTGAGGCAGTGCCGCACCTGTGATCATGAATCAGAATCAACTTCATTGTCATTGTACATTTAAGTACAGCAACATTTCTTTCTATACAGCTGTCTGAAGGATAGACGGAAGTGTACTAGGGCTGCGGCTTCCTATGAGCTATGCTATTACTGCTTAGACAAGAAAAGGGGAAGAAAACAGGAGGAGACAAGGTATTAAATAAAAGATCTCTCACACCGTGCAGCTCTTCTGTTCAACCATCCACACAGAAGGTTTCCACATGGATCGCCTGTCATTTGTCCTCAGTGCATCAGTGGAACAACTTGTTTGTATTTGGTGTTAGGATCCGATCTCAGCTCACAAACATCCAGGCTGGACAAGAGACTCTGTGAAAGAAAACATCTCTTATTAAGAGCTGCAGACATCTGTTGAATATAAAGAGTTTATATTGTCTGGCATTTATCTTCAACTCAAGTTTTGTACACAAACTTGAATTAAAATAACTTTTGTTTCTAAATCTGCTCTAAATCTTCTCCTGCCTCCTTGTTTGAAACTAACATTTGTGTTAATCAGAAACATTGTACAGACAAAACACATTTACTCAACAATTTAGCAAGGTTAACTATGTTAGCTGTGTTAGCCTACAGTTTGGTGAACTGAAAACAAATACCGATTTACCTTCATAGTTATTTATGTAGTTGGACACATAAATCCTTTGTCCTTCTTTGATGTGGGCGCTTTAGAGAAGGTATGAATAATTCTGTACACATCATTGACTGTGACTGTCGGCAAGTCCTGCAGAGATCGTGTGAAGAACTCCACCGCTGTGCCTGTGAACCGGAAGTGCGTCGTCTGTCCAATGAATGCGGAAGTGCTAAAACGGAAGTCCGTGGCATATAGCCTATTTGAGATAAGTTGGCCTATCCAAGGCCAAATTCAGATAAACATCAATTGTTTTTAGCAGGCCGACACTACTTATTTCATGTCTGCCTTCAGTTTTGCTGGTACACTCAATGGCAAATCCAAACAGCCAGATCTGTGGACATTTCGCTGGTCCGTGGTTGTTAGCCTTCTCAAAGGTCAATTCCTTCATGCCGGCGAGTCTTAGTAGCTGCAAGTGGCCCACGATTCTCAGTAATCGTGTCTAGCTTACGGTTCAGCTCGCAAAGTGTATTCGTTTTAAAGTTCGAAACACAGAGTAATCCTTCATATAAGGCAGATCGCATTGCTATTGTCAAAACTGCTGCTGACATCTTCTTAATTAGTCGACATCCCAGGAATCCACTGACTCCAAAAAGCAGAAATCCTGTTATCATAAATCCAGTTATGCATGTGTCTTCTACATCCTCAACAGACAGCAAAGACAGGCACATCATCTTCCAAACACCCCAGGAATGCATGACATGTCCAGTTGCATGTGTCCCTTCATGGCATGAGGGTTCTATTGCACTCTGTCTTCTAGTCGAGAAAATTTTATCAATTGCATTGAGAGACCAGCTGACCAGATCCATAATAAATTTCATTCAGAAGATGTGTAAAGAGAGGCTCTGAGATTCACAGGACAAGAGCAGAAGTAGGAGGGGAGGCAGGATAGGGAAAGAGAGTGTCTGTCTTCATCAAGAGAAAAAAAGACTAGTAAAATACTAACAATGATAAGAGAAAATACATTTGACCACTTGACTGTTCTATAAAACTGTTTTATACCATACCATACCATACCATTTTATTTATAAAGCACTTTAAACAGGAACAAGTCCACACCAAACTGTTTTTGCTGTTTTCTGAATTATTTCAACACTTCAATGGTCGAAATTGCAGAATGTATGCATTGCCTGTTCAAACGCATGGAAAAAATGTGCTGGGTGAGGCAATGTAGAGCTCTGGTTCACCTCTGGTGGCACGATGTCATATTCAATATTTGAAGTAGGCAGTTGGAGAATGCCCATTGATGCCCCTCTTTATATCGCCGATATACATGTTTGATTACACATGTGCTACACATATTCTACAGTCTGTCTAATATACTGAATGAATGTGTGTGTGACATAATTCTTCTTTCTAATCAGTCATAATGCACGCTGAAAATTCACAGAGGTCAGGCAGAATATACCTTGCACCCCGACAGGGGACAGTGCTGCCCAATAGGGACAATAAGGTGCAGTCTATGTATGTTCTTCTGATATGCACAGGGCCAGCAGGGGTGAAGCAAATGGTACAATCATTTAAATTTGTTCAGACAAAATGGAAGACCATTCAAACCTCAATACCTTAAAACTAAAGGATTTTACTAAAATGGATTTTCAGTCGAAACAGAAGGTATTAGAAAGAGGAAGAAGAAAAAAGGCTAAATTGAAATGTAAGCTTCTATTTTGGGTTCATATATGTGAGCATCGATTCCAGATGGTCAGTGCCTCACCTGTCACACAGCTCACTGCACATCACTGATCTGGATGAAGTGATAGAGTATTCCAAGGTAGGAGGGAGTGGAGATTGGAGCAGACCTGAATGGACATGTTGGTGAAGGAAACTGAGGGGATGAGGAAGTGATGGGTAAGTTTGGTGTCAAGGAAATAAACCAGGAAAGATGCTGGTGGATTTTGCCACGAGAATGGCTGTAGTCAACACATTTCCAAAACAGGGAGGAACATAGAGTGACTTAATAAGAGTGGAGGAAGGAGTATTCAGGTCGACTACATCCTGTGTAGAAGAGAAACCCTGAGGGAGATTGGAGACTGTAAGGTTGTAGCAGGGGAGAGCATGGCCAGACAGTATCTGATGGGTGTGTGTAGAATGACTGTTGTGAAGAAGAGAAAATAATGAAGAAGGTGAAGGCAGTAAGACCTGGTGACATAAAAATGGAGGTTTTGAAATGTCTTGGAGAGATGGCAGTGAGGTTTTTGACTCAAATATTCAATGACATATTTGAGGGTAGAAAAATGCCTGAGGAATGGAGAAGAAGTGTGATGGTGCCTGTTTTTAAGAACAAGGGTGATGTACAGAGTTGTAGCAACTAAAGGGGAATTAAGTTGATGAGCCACACGATGAAGATTTGGGAGAGAGTTGTGGAAGCAAGACTTAGACAAGAGATGACTGTGAGTGGTTTCATGCCAAGAAAGATACCACATGCTATATTTGCTTTGAGAATGCTGATGGAGAAGTACAGAGAGGGTCAGAAAGAACTCCATCTGGTCTTCGTGGATTTAGAAAAAGCATTTGACAGGGTGCCGAGGGAAGAGGTGTTTGTTGTATTGCATGAGGAAATCTGGAGTGGCAGAAAAGTATGTTAGACTGGTACAGGACATGTATGAGGACAGCAGGACAGTGGTGAGATGTGCTGTAGGAGTGACAGATAGCTTCAAGGTGGAGGTGGGAGTGCATCAAGGATCGGCTCTGAGCCCCTTCTTGTTTGCTCTGGTGATGGACCGACTAACAGATGAGGTCAGGCAGGAATCCCCATGATGTTTGCAGATGACATTGTGATCTGTGGTGAGAACAGGGGACAGGTGGAAGAGAACTTAGAGAGGTGGAGGTGTGCACTAGAAAGAAGAGGAATGAATATCAGCCGTAGTAAGACAGAGTACTGTACATGTGTGTGTGTGAATGAGAAGGAGGCTGGTGAAACAGTGAGGCTACAAGAAGCAGAGGTCACAAAAGTGCTTCAAGTACTTCCAGGCACTGACCAAGAAAATGGGGAGTGTGGTAAAGAGGTGAAAAGAGAGTCCAGGCAGGATAGAGTGGGTGGAGAAAAGTTTCAGGAGTGATTTGTGACAAAAGGGTGTAAGCAAAGATTAACGAAAAATTTACAAGACAGTGGTGAGACCAGCTTTGATGTAAGGTCTACAAACAGTGGTACTGACCAAAAGACAGGAGAAAGAACTGGAAGTAGCAGAAATGAAGATGTTGAGATTCTCCTTACGAGTTACAAGAATGGATAAGATTAAGTAAGAGCTCAGGTACAGCACATGTTGAACAACTGGGAGATAAAGTTAGGGAGGCCAGACTGAGATGGTTTGGACATGTCCAGAGGAGGGACAGTGATTATATTGGTAGAAGGATGTTAGAAATGCAGCTGCCAGGAAAAAGATAAAAAGGAAGGCAAATAGGAGATATATGGATGCAGTTAAAGTGCGACTAAACCCAAAATTAACTTTTTTTAGCTGATAAACTCCCTAGAATGTGTTTAAAATGTTATCTAGCACTATGGCTGTGTTTATTCTCACATAATTGTGCATATCTGTGTAAATTGGCAATATTTGGCAATATTTGGTCTAAAAATGTGTTTACGGTAGTTCTATGGGTTGAACTGGTGGATTACACCTTAATTTTCTTATTTGTGCAAACGCTCATGTGTGACATGTCTGCTCATGTGTGATGTCACACAGGTGGTTCAAGCAGAGCCAATCCCCTGCAGAGATGAGAAGTGCATACCTTATATGGAAATGCTGCATTTCACTCCTGACAAGCGGTTTTATTTTTATTTTCATTTTCATTTTTTTAGGCCTTTGGTTTTGGATGGAATGGGTGGAATAGATAAATACATCTACATGTTTATTCTTTGTTGTTGCTTGGTGTATGTTGTTGGCTAGAGGTTTAATTTGTTTTAGGTTGTTGCAGGTGGAGGCGTGAACAAAAGCACAACTCTACCTCCACCCCTCCTTGTCTCTCGACACGCCCATTTTCAGGGAGATTTTGGAAGGAGGAGTTACTGTCTCAACCTGGGTTTAGTCTCACTTTAAAGAGGACATGGAGGTCGAGTGAGGAAAGAGGATGCAGAGGACAGAGTAAGATGGAGAAGTATGACTTGCTGTGGCAACCCTTGAAGAGGGAAAAGCCAGAAGACGAAGTAGAAGAAGATGAGGTGCCTGAAGTCTTTAAGAGCACCTTATGATCGTATTTTGTTTATTGTAATGAAGGAGCTTTATTTGCAGTTGGTCATTAGACAGTTGAAGTCAGAGAGGAATCGTTGGGACTGCTGTCTCCCTTACAAAGCAAACATTCATCAGACAATGGATGATGTGTTTATTTATGCAACAGAAAGGTAGAGAGGTGCAACTGAAACTGCACTCAGATAAGAGTGAATTGAGGGATGCATGGTGACTCCAGCTCTAAGCCTCTCAGAGGTGCACAAACTTAATCAGAGGGAGGTGAACTGGAGCCGAGCGGAGGCTCTGCTCTAAAGCCTGATAAACTGGATTAGAAAACATTGTAGCTTGCTTTTTTCCTCTCAGTTTTCATCTTGCTTTTGCTTCTCAGGCAGTTTTGTTTTTATGTCTTGGACTTGGACATGAAATGCAAAGAAAGTTCAAATAAAAGCATCAGCAATTCTGAATGGTACCAGTTTAAAGTCCAACAACCACCATTGCAGTCCCCAGTGCAGGAAGGGGTGTTTTTTTTTTTTTCACCCTTCAGATCCTTCCTGAGACTTCCCATCTTTGCAATTGCCTCAATAGAAATCTGGTGGTCTCACCCCCCCAAAAGTTTTTAAAACCAGTTTGTTTTTACCAATGCTTTCCACAGAATAGAGGTTTTCATTTGTCATGCCTCCATCATATTTTACTGGATATGTAATATGGAAACATGGAGTGGTGGCGTAGAGGTTAGGAAGAGAAGGGGTCAAAGAGAAAGAAGGCGATAGAAGTAGAGGAGAGAGAGAGGGATGAAGAGAACACAAATCAACATCATTGAAGTCTGCCTCTAGACCTGCAGAAAGAAAAAAAAAGACAAAACCGGGAAACCACACCAACAAAACAACATATACAGTATAATGAACCGGCTCCACCCCCAACCGCCGCCCAAGGCCCAAAGCCCACTCACAGCCCAGACCCCAACCAGGCGGCCTACCCCCACTCCCTTCCCCCACCCCAATTGTCAAATGGAGAACGGGGGTGGAAGGAAGGTATATATATATTTATAAATATATGTATAAATTATTAACGGGAAGACCCTACTCCTTCCTCCTCCCACTCTAATAAGTTGTTGG